>CABFVX010004710.1:23466-46162 GCA_902151425.1 Timema shepardi
CACACACATATGCTGCCAGGCAACCTGTCCACACACACATATGCTGCCAGGCAACCTGTCCACACACACATATGCTGCCAGGCAACCTGTCCACACACACATATGCTGCCAGGCAACCTGTCCACACACACATATGCTGCCAGGCAACCTGTCCACACACACATATGCTGCCAGGCAACCTGTCCACACACACATATGCTGCCAGGCAACCTGTCCACACACACATATGCTGCCAGGCAACCTGTCCACACACACATATGCTGCCAGGCAACCTGTCCACACACACATATGCTGCCAGGCAACCTGTCCACACACACATATGCTGCCAGGCAACCTGTCCACACACACATATGCTGCCAGGCAACCTGTCCACACACACATATGCTGCCAGGCAACCTGTCCACACACACATATGCTGCCAGGCAACCTGTCCACACACACATATGCTGCCAGGCAACCTGTCCACACACACATATGCTGCCAGGCAACCTGTCCACACACACATATGCTGCCAGGCAACCTGTCCACACACACATATGCTGCCAGGCAACCTGTCCACACACACATATGCTGCCAGGCAACCTGTCCACACACACATATGCTGCCAGGCAACCTGTCCACACACACATATGCTGCCAGGCAACCTGTCCACACACACATATGCTGCCAGGCAACCTGTCCACACACACATATGCTGCCAGGCAACCTGTCCACACACACATATGCTGCCAGGCAACCTGTCCACACACACATATGCTGCCAGGCAACCTGTCCACACACACATATGCTGCCAGGCAACCTGTCCACACACACATATGCTGCCAGGCAACCTGTCCACACACACATATGCTGCCAGGCAACCTGTCCACACACACATATGCTGCCAGGCAACCTGTCCACACACACATATGCTGCCAGGCAACCTGTCCACACACACATATGCTGCCAGGCAACCTGTCCACACACACATATGCTGCCAGGCAACCTGTCCACACACACATATGCTGCCAGACAACCTGTCCACACACACATATGCTGCCTTCAGGAAAATGGACTCTCTCTCTCTACTACCACGCAACTTGCAAACAAACTTTACCATTAACGGCAACAACTAAACACAAACTAACTCTAGCGCCAGGAGTGAAATACGAGAACAAAATACTGCGTTAATAGTTAATGATTCCAGTCACCTGCAACTGAGATGAAACCAATGTCCCTTAAACCAAAATTCAACCTCTCTTTAAAGCTTGATTCACACATTCGCCGAAAATAGGAATCAGAATCAGCTTAAGTATCGCAGCAATTCACTCGCTGTAAGTTGACCCACGATGCATTGCAGCCCAAACTTCAGCTGATTATCAACATATTTTATTTTCTAGTGCAGGGGTCCCCAACCCTAGGGCCCACCGAGCCTTTTGCGTCTGCCCGCCACTTTTTTACCACATCTAGAAAGTTCTTGGCTAATAATTTTAATGTGTCACTTTTCTCACAAAAATCAAGTTTTTGCTTATCTCAAGGTATGATATTCTCAAGAAGTTGGTGATTGAAAGCCCCCTTTCCCCCCTTTTCCAATCCCTTCTCCTCATTCCTATTACCTTGCCGGCTCATTTACAAAGTGTACTTTATTACTTGGAATATCATTATACTCACTAATACCATGTTAATACTTCTATTTACTTTGTAAATATCTTGGCATGGGTCTACCCTGATTTGCTGCCTGAATAAACACAAAATATAATAATATATATAATATTTATATATAATAATTGTATATACTAAAAATGTACCGAAGCACCAAAATGGTGGTGAGTAGTTAAATTATTTTCTTGTGTATTTATTTTGGTCTTATTAAAACCGTAAATAAAGCAGTATATTTATTTATTTATCAACATTTACTTTTGGTTTGGTAAACATTGTTTCAATTGTTTAAACTGGTTTTGGACTAACTTTGTGTGAGAACCATTTGCGTTATTTTATATACGAATTAAAAAAAATTAATTTTAAACTCACAATTTTTTTTAAATAATATGTATTTTTGTGGGTGTGTTATTTGCATTATGAATTATGTTCGGCTATAAATTTACTTTGAAAAAGTGATGGGTGCCCGCCGCACTACCATTAGTTTTGAATGTGCTCTAGGTTACATAAAGGTTGAGGACCTCTGTTCTAGTGGATAGTCATGTATTTTAAATCATTATCCAGATGTCTGTTTTTCTAATTATAACGCCGTGCCGTGGCACAATACAACAAATCATTATTATTATTATTAGCACCACGTCTTACTACTCGTTCGGGTTATACGCACTTACGCTAATGTGTAATGGTAGGGTGATTGTAGAGATGAAATGGAGAACCTACAGTTTAACGTGGAATCCTAACCACGGTGGAGGCCTGGCATACAATACATCGATAAACACCAGTTATTTCAAATCTCCTCACACCGGCCAACGAAGCTGTCTGATAGGTTCTGGCTGTAGAGCGCATGCGATGTGTCAAATGCGCATGCACAATGATTTGAGATGATTGGTTCTCCTATGCCGAACATCTCAGGCAGAGCGGACAAAGTATAGTGGAGATGAACTTCAGCAAAACAGCTCGCGCCAATTAGGCGGAAAACTTGTGATTGGCTTAGATCTTATCAAGTGACTACGTTTATGTTCTACGCTAGTTTTTTTTGTTTTGTTAACGTATAAATTCACAGTAACCCCTTAATCACAGAAACGAGACTATTATTTTTTGCGTAAAATTACAACCTTGTGTAACCTTGATTTTGGTATATAATTCGTTTGTTAAGATCTTATTTTGTAACATAATCCTACTGTAAGATAGTATTTTGGTAGGATAGAAGACCTTCCAGGGATGGACTTTCTACCACCATTATGAAAGCTCTTTTAGCATATCAAAATACTACTATTCAGTATGATTCTGATACGAGATAGGACCTTTTAGAAGGGCCTTCCTACCGGGTACACAAATATCGTTCGTAACGTTAGCCCATACAATTCAAACTTGAAGCCCCCCCCCTCCCCCACCAAAAGGGGCAAAAGTGATGCCAAAAGACATAAGACGTCCATTTATCAATAAGAATGATGTAAAATCAATAGGCCCTACAGTGTATTCTGGGCTCGCCGAATGAAAACGGTTTGCTTGGTCTACCACCGTTTGTTTCAGCTACAGTAGCCCCGTGGCTTCTTTGGTGCTAACTGAAAGTTCACAGCTGACTTCTGACCGTCAAAATTTAGGTATATACCTAAATGATGACTGTCAGAAGTGACAGCTACCAAACACATGTTTTTGCAGATCATATGGTTCGGTGTAGGGATACATAATTTGGTCTGGTGACTTTTCAAAGCTGTCAGCTGTGAGCTGTCAGTCAGCACCAAAGAAGCCATGGGGCTACTGTAGGATAGATAAATGAAAACATTGCACAGTCTGTCGTGGGTTTGGATACTAGCTTGGCTAAGGTAAGGTAAGGTTATCTAACGGATTCAGAATTAGGACTAGCAAAATAAACGTTTTCGGTAAACCTATTAGATAATTTAATCTTGGAGAAAGCGGATATATTCGTAAAGGCTTTGAGTGTGATAATGAAATATAAACATAATTATCTGGCCTACCGCAGCCCGGGGAAACCTGACGTTAAGGACACTTTTGTACTCAACCGCTAAGCGCTGCAGTCGTTGATTATGAGAAAGTAACTAGAATCACTGTTATGGCTTAAACTCATTAGATAATATTTCTGGTATAAATATTCTTAGGTGAAATTTAAATTGAAGTGAGAACTTTAAAATTTTGAATATCTAGATAGCTTTAGTTTACCTGCACCGGTGGATATGCGGTTTAAATATCTGGCTCATTTAGTCCAGTTTTTTGTGACGGGGTTGTCAGGGTATGAATTCTGGCAGGTTGTATTGAGCTTCACCCCCCTCCCTCCCAATAGTGTCCACAAGTTTCCTTCCATGCAAATGCAGGTACATTTAATCTAAATTATACCTTCCCATCCCAATCACATTGGCGTAATTAATACATACCTGCTTCAGTGGCCGCATGGTCTAACGCGCTACTCTCATAGTAGACTTGACTGCCTATGAAAGATCGATCGAGGGTTTGAACCCCTGTCGGTTGTACTGAATTTTTTCAAAATGCTTTTCTACTCTCCCTCTACGAAAATGAAGGTACACTTTAGCTATATATTACCTTCCAAATCACAAACCATTGGCGTAATTAGTACATAAGAGTATAGGCCAAACGGGTAGTAAGACAAGGTGCTAATAAAAACAATCTTTCATACAACTTAAACCGATTGTGCGACGCAGTGGAAATAAAAACGCAATGGTTTCATTTAAACAATTGGAAACTAATTTTTTTTAAAATTATAAGATGAAAAAATATTTGATCTTCCAGTCTAAATAAAAATCTCCAACCCCGGACGGCTACTCTTTGGTCCAACTATCCCAGAGATATTGTAAGGGGAGGGCCGGGGGTGGGGGGCGAAGGGGTCCTGTGACCTTTTGACGTTTTCGGTGTGGCCCTTTCACACATTGTGTTGATTATGTCTCATCATTTATAAATTATACATATTGTTTACTAAAAATATAATAAAATGAAGTGATTTTTTTAATTATCCTGTCGAAATATTTGTTTACTTTGTAGAACTACATTCTTGAGTGATTTTCTATTAGGTTTTAAAATCCTTATATAATGCTTTTATATGTAACTGTTTTTGTCACATATTTTATACTGTGCACTTATTTTTAAAGTGTTCCTTTACGAATATACACTAGGTGTACTTTTAATTACTGTCAAATATTCTAGTGGGGTATTCCCAAAAACCAAACATTAAGAAACTCTTAATAAAAACATGGCTTTAAAAATTCTTAGTTACTGGGGTCAGAGAAATTTTATTATTTGATTAATAAACAATCTAAAAAAAAAAAGGTAAACAAGACAAAGTTTAACAGAAACAACCAAAAACACAAGAAGATGGAAAATTTCTTCAATGCATTCTAATAATCTTTGTTATATGCTTTGTCGCACTCTATTGACAATATCTGGAATGTTACGTATTTGCTCACGTCCATTTACAATACACTCTCTTAAAACTTCGACATCGGAAGCAGAAGTTGAGAAACAATGGACTTAAATGTCCCCAAAGATAAATATTCATTGGGTTCAAATCCATCGATAAAGCAGGTCATTCGATGGATAACACACAACAAATCTATCTTTGAAGAAAACCTTAAATAACCCGAAAACTGTTTCCAGACCCATGAATATGTGCCCTTTTCTTAGTGTTTGGATGATGGGAATACGCCCCTAAAATATTTGACACCAATTAAAACACATCCTGTATAGTAAATGGCCTATATAAATAATAAAAGGCATCCTTGTTGAATAAAAACAACTAAAAAAACCATTCGCTCCTATATAGGTTATTAAAAATGAATTTACTTATATTCAGGTAACGTGCGTCTTTATAATTTTGGTGAAATGTATTATATATGAATTGTGAGTATTTGCGAGAGATCCGTGAAGAGACATATGCGGCCTTCCCCAATATCAAATGTTCCCTACCCCTGATATAGGCGGTCTCTAAGGGCAATGTTTTTGCAGTTTTTATAGCAAAACGAAATCAAATATTGCTTCAATACGAACATAAGAGTCTAGTTTTCTTCACATGGTGATATCAACTGTTCTTGAAAATCTGTCATGATCACAGTAGAATTTGATGATAAACTTTTTAAATGAGGAGATAAAGTGTTCATTAAATTCCAGGACACCCTTGATGTAGATATTCAAAAACTGTTGATATCACCATGTAAAGAAAATTAAACTCTCATGTTTCTACTGGAGAATTATTTTATTTCTTTTGACCAGAAAAATGTTTTGACCAAAAAAAGGCAAAAATACTGTCAATAACTCGCCTTCTATAAATTCCCATCTTACGTTCATCCAACAATCGCAATTTTGTTGTATGATTTTAATAGGTGTATATTGTTTTAGCGAATAATTTTAACAATATATAAATAGTGAATCAATGATTTGAAATTAATGTATCGTGCAATTAAGTGTTGAAGGTCAAATGACCTTACGATAGGTGTTCCACATAACAATAAATAAAAAAGAACATAGAGTTTGAAATCAAAAGAAGCGTTGCGTCACAAGCCTAGCTCAAGAAGACAGGGTGTGTGTAGTAAGCTTTGCGGGCGGTGTAAGTTACTAGTCACGTAGAACAGAGCGACCCTCCAGGGCAAAGAAGCCATTTAAAAGAAGGGGGGAGGGGGGGAACTGGCTCTAGGGGTAGGTCATGTGGCGACAAAGAGCAGTGCGTAGGCTTGCAACATCTTCAGAGTTTTCAACCAATGCCCAGGCGTGTCCTTTTTTTTTTAGCACCACGTCCTAATACCCATTCAGTTTTTATACGCTTATGTACTGATTACGCTAGTAATTTTAGTGATAAAGAAGGTTGTATTAAAAGAAGTGTACCCACATTTGCGTGGAAGAAGAGTGAAAAACTATTTTGGAAAATAAAACTCAGCACATTCGACCGAGATTCGAACCTCGATCTTCCCGTCATCAGGGTGACATGGCGGTCTAGGGCTAAGGTGTCGGACTTGTGTGCTGGGGTCTAGGGTTCAATCCTCGGTAAGACGTGGTGCTAATAATAATAATAATAATAATAGTAGTGTAAGTGCGCATAACCCGAACGGGTAGTAAGACTTTGTGATGATAATAATAATGATGATGATAATAATAATACCCGTCATTGGCAGTCTAGTCTACTGCGAGAGTAGCGCGTTAAACCATGCGGACATCGAAGCGGATTCCCAGGAGTATTTTTCGGTATAGAACCAGCCGATTAGGCGAAACAAATGAACGCACTGGTGGGCACGCAGACTAAAAGTAAAGTTCGTCTTGTCTGGTTTGATATATATATGAGGTGGTCGGGAGGTTGTACCAAGGGTGGCCGACGAAAAAAAATCTGAGATTAGGTTGGTAATAGGACGTGATACTATCGAATATCAAACTGAAAATATGGTCTTAAATCAAACTCCAAATGACTTTTAAATACATTCAATTTTCAAACATTTTTCGTAGAAGACCAATTCAAATAGCTTTTAGATCTGTCAGAAAAATATCAGGTGAGTATCACTCTCAAAAGTCTAGGGCAATCTAGATTTCAAAAAATGTCTTAAAAGGGAAGACCACTCCTAACAGTTTTTAGATACACGTAATTTTGAAGAATTTTCGAGATAAGACCTCTCCAAATACTTTCTGAAAGCATCCAATTTTCAAAAATATTTGGGAGGAGAATCACTCTAACCAAATAGAAGTTTTGTTGTCAAAACTGCAAAAACATGATCTTTTCTCGCGTCCCCTACACTCCCGTATTACTTCATCAGATAAACAATAGATCTCAAATAATGATGGTAGCTATCACGTAAATTTACATAAAAGTAGCTACCACAAAAAATTACTAGCATTGACACGTTAATTGCATTCGTCCTTATTTAAGAATAGTTTGTCACAAAGAAAATAGATATCAAAAATTGGTTGGGATATGTTTAAAACTTTTAAAGTCGGACTATTATAATCTAGCAATCGAGCGTAATTGTTATATGTATTTAAAATGCATTAAATTAAAACCACTTTCTATTTTCAAAACAAAACTTTTTTCCCCCCAAGTCGTGGAAATGCCTGTTCCATTTTCCTGTGGTGAAAAACTGCGCATGATTCAGTATCTTCGCTTAAAACTATTTATGACCTGCGCTTCCCCAAAACTACGCATCACACACACACACACACTTTACGATGACACTTGAAGGGGGATAATGTTGGTGCAGTTTGGAAAAGAGCCCAATGGGATGGACAATATTCATTGAAAGGAGAGGAACCCAGCGCACAGAATTGACGAATGAAAGGCGCGGCGTGGCGCTCCGTGGCAAGGGTCGTCTCCAGTTCTTGTTGGGTGGCTGGTAAACTTGGCAACACGGCCTCTGGCAGGCAGGGCCGCCAAGTTGTTGGCTGGTAGAGAGACCAAGAGCCGGCTTGTAGAGCTCACAGACCACAAAAGTCACACTCAGCCCAAGACTAGACACTGAGAACGCTGACTAAAAGTCAAGATTGTTTGCAGTCCAGTTTTCAGATGACTAGATCTACTATCAGGTATTAAATACGTCAAGACACGCGATACTCCCTAAGCCATCACTTTTTAATATATTATCAATACCAATAATAATAATATTATAAATGAATCAAATAGCCAAAGCTATTATTTATGCATTTTAGTGAGGATTACTCCATATAGATATCATATTCTGAAAATTTAAAAATGACACCTGGTCACGGGGATCGAACCCGGGACCTTTGGCTTAGTACGCCAATGCTTTTCCCACTGAGCTATCCAGGATTCGTCCCGTGTTCAGGGTCATTCTTCAGTCATATTTATTATAATAATTGTAAAAGTAACAGCATGAAGCCAACTACCGAGTCGAAGGTGGCTGCGTTATCTGATAGCTCGTGATCTTAATAAAATCACACATTAGTGGCCGACGATCTCCGCACGTCCATCATAGACTCTGCCTTAAGTTATGAGTGAAAAATTAGCATGAGCACGGGATGATTCCTGGATAGCTCAGTGGTGTACTAATCCAAAGGTCCCGGGTTCTATTCCCGTGTCTAGGTGTCATTTTTCAATTTTCAGTATATAATAATAATATAGTAAAATGTTAGGGTTGACCACAAACAAAAAATAATGTAAAATCTATTGTCTCTTTTTCCAGTCACGATAGGGTTGGGGTACGAATACGAGTGGGATGCAATTACTAATGAGTTTTTTTTGTTTTTTTTTTTTCAAATTCTCCACCACGCGAAAGTGGGTAGACTATATTTCTTCTAGAAATCTCCGACTTCCGTGTCCTTACTCAAGTGGTGTAGTTCAGATCGGTAGTAAGAAGCGGACTAAAAAAAATATGGGCTGAAAACTAAAATAGGTACCCGAAGTTGAGTTATATTTAACGATTTTAACTTTATTTTGAATTTAAAAATAAAAACGCTACCAACATAATTTTTGACCGTAATTTATACATTCAAGAACATATTATAATTTATTATACACTATAATATAGGAAAATGAAATGGAATAATTAATATTACTATCAAATATTTAAGCCTAAGTTATTTTGATTTTTTAAATGTTAATTTTGGTTTTTTTTAATTAATTATTTTTGTTATGTCAATCGTTTTTGGATGATTAGGATTTAACTACTGCCCTTTATTAGTCTTTAATTTGCTAAAAAAATTAATTAATTTGAAAGACGACAAATTCGTCAAATTAATAACATGTTGTCGCAAAGACTACATTAAAAGAAAATCATGGGACTCTTATTAAATATTTTTTACAATATCATAATTATAGAAATCGCGGCATTAAGATGTGGATATAATAAACACGAGAAAAGACCATTGTTATTTTTTTCAATTTTTATAGCAAAACTTTTTTTTCTAAAATAAATAAAATATTGCTCTAGAAGAAGCATAGAGTAATTTTCTTCACATGATAATATCAACCCCTCTTGAATACCTGTTATGAGCACAGCGGTAATAGATGAGACACCTTTTAAACGAATAGAAAAAGTTTTCGTCAAATTCAACAACTGTTGATATCACCACCCGCCTCGGTGGCGTAGTTGGCTAACGCGCTTGTCGTGTTGAGCTCGACTGCTGAGGACGGGGAGATCCGAGGTTCGAATCTCGGTCGGGTGAACTGGGGGTGGCTTTTCCTAAATGGTTTTCCACTCTCCTTCCACGCAAATGCAGGTTCACTTAATCTAATTCAACCTTCCCAAATCCTAATCCATTAGCGTAATTAGTACTTAAAGCGTATAACCCGAACGGGTAGTAAGACGCGGTGCTAAATATATTTAATTAATTCATTATTGATATCACCACGTGATATGTAGCTGTATTATAATTACCTACAAAATAAAATTACCAAAATAAAAAAAGGTATTAATGTCGACCACAATATTTTAGTGTTTTCTAAAAGCTGCCTCAAATATTCAATCGTAGGGGAACTCAAAGTATAAGTTCTTGTACCATATGCTATCACTTATCTTTTACACTGTCCAAACACACGAATATAAAAACAAATTGATAAAGGATATATTTTGTATTACCCATTTAAAAGCACCTATTTCTCGATTTTATTACGAATTGAAATATAGAGAGAATTTTACCAAATGCTATCATATTTACTGTGGTCAACATATTTTTTTTAAAAGGTATTGATTATTTCTACCAAAAAAGAGAGCTGCATATTACATGACTTGACGTATGGATACTTTTATTATTATCATCATCATCACTGCATCTTACTACCTGTTAGGGTTATACGCACTTACTCTTATGTGTAATGGTAGGGGGATTGTGAGATGAAATGGAAGACCTACAGTTTAACGTTGAATCCGAACCACGGTGGAGGTCTGGCATTCCACACATTCACCAGTTATGATTAATACACGTCTTGTCAGAGGTGAAGGAAGGGTTTGGTAATCAGATAAATCTGTACCAGGACCGAGGATTGAACCCCGGACCCCCAGCAACAGAAGTCCGACACCTTACCTCTAGACCACCAGGTCACCCATATATGAATACTTGAAAGTAAATCTATTAACCTTTTTTCCCCCCCTAGGTGTCAGATTAAAGGAAGGCTCGTTTTCTAAGAAAATTGGAATGTACGTAAACTTGTTTGAAAAAATAAATAGTTACATTGTGTTTAATGGAGCTGGAGCGTCTAAGTTTTGTGAATGAAATTAGACTACACAATTACTACAAAGTCGTCGAGATTTTCAACCTGTTAAACAAAGTACCGACTCGAAAGGTCAGGATTAACACGTGTTTATTCACTGATTGTTAAATGACCAGTTTTTATTAAACATGGATTATTTAATAAATCAAACTATAAATAAATCTCTAAAACAAAATAAAATGTAATTTTTTAAGGAGAAAGAATTTAGGTAAAAAAACACACACACGATGAAACTCCACACTCTCCAGTGTCTACTGGAAGGATCGATGTGGCAACACCGCATCGCTGGCTTCTAGCCCAATGTTTACACGCGGAGAGGCTATTTTTAAACCCTTGGTGTTGTCTTTTTTTTTAACCCGGGTGTAAGGGGAGGGATAGGAGAAGTGGGGGGGAGGGGAAGGGAAGGCACATTGTTATGTGTGTGTGATTAGCTTCCATCCATCGTATGACAGGCAGTCATGCTACGAGACACTAGCACACTGTTGCGTTTTTTTTTTTGTTTTTACACACACAAATGCTCACTTCCGGGACTAAATTAGTGGTTCCTCACTGTTTATAATTCGGCTTTTTTTTATAAACTAAAGGAGGGGAAATAGTTTCTACTTTGTCCTTTCACATACCGATGACCGTTGGGTTGCCGATGTGGTACTCTTGGTCTCGTACCGATGTTTTAGAGTGTGGAGGTCACGGTTCGAATCACAAGGCTGGTTTTACACACATGTTTTTAAAAATCCTCTTTCAAGAATATTGAAAGCCACTTCAGTGGCCGCGTGGGTCTAAGGTGCTACTCTTGCAGTATGCTAGACTGCTGATGACGGGAGACAGAGGTTCGAATCTCGGTCGGGCGTACCGAGTTGTTTTTTTTCAAATCTGTTTTACATTATCTCTCCTCGTAAATGAAGGTGCACTTCATCTACATATAACGTTCCAAATCCCTAAAAACTATTAGCGTAATTAGTACTTTAGCGTATAAACCGAACGGGTAGTAAGGTGCGGTGCTATAAAAAAAAGGGATGAGTGTGTACTTTTGAGTTATCTCTGTCATATAAACCTTAAGAGTAAATCGTAAGGAAGTTGTGTTACGGAATTTTACCGGTCAAGAAAAAAAAACGTTGACCCCAGCTGGGTTAGAACCCACGAACATCGGATCCCAAGGACGAGCACTTAAAAGCGTGCACCACACGCCCATCAACTCTGTGATACAGTCGGCTAAAAATCGTAGATTTGCACAAACACTATTGCACGGGGATCATCTCTGATTAAACAATAATGGAGATAAAGAGTAATTAATAAAAGTTCCTAATACAGAACATTGTTATTATTATTATTATTATTATTATTATTATTATTATTATTAGCACCGCGTCTTACTAACCGTTCGGGTTATACGCACTTACGCTAATGTGTCATGGTAGGGTGGGTAGGGTGATTGTGAGATGAAATGAAGGACCTACAGTTTAACGTGGAATCCGAACCACGGTGGAGGCCTGGCATTCCCCACATTCACAAGATGTCTTGTCAGAGGTGAAGGAAGGGTTTGGTAATCAGATAAATCTGTGCTGGGACCGAGGATTGAACCCCGGACGCCAGCATAGAAGTCTGACACCTTACCCCTAGACCGCCAGGTCACCCAGAACATTGTTGAAATATTAAATTATTTTAGGATAAAAAACTGCATTGAAAACTCGGTTGTCCATTTTATAATGTCTTCACAGCTAAGAACTGTACACAAATCTTCATTCTGTCATAATAGAGATATACTGTAGTTATTAACAAGAAACTTTGTCGCCTTGTCCCCCGTCATCACCGCGGGAAATTTCGAGTAATCGTTCAAATACGAATGCACTGCACACATTTCTGGCATATTGTAGGTGTTTTCTTTTTCCCCTTTTACTCCCATAATACCTCGCGCGAGCCGGGAGCTGAGTTGGGCCTGGTATCATGCACGCTGCTCTTAATGTGCAAGGTCGACATATTTTCTTTCTAACAATAGTTTTAGACCACGATAAACTTACATGAATATAATTCAGTACATTTGGGAATGGATTTTTCTCTATATATATTATAAACAACTGTACCAATCCTAAATTATCTCAGAATATTCTGTTATAATCTTAATGAACTAGGCTTACTTCATTGGTTTGAGAAAAGCTAGATCTTTGTTTCCCCATTTTGAATTGATCTCAGAAAATGTTACAATTCGCGTGAGATTTAGTTGAAAATTAACAGATTTAATCTTTCCTGGGTGTTATCAAAATTATCAAACTTTATAATGCGAAGTTTTTAATTCTCTAAGTAAAGGTTGATATCTATCGCCATATCTTGAAATAGCAAACCTCTTCTTAACTAACGTGTTATTCCTAAACGCCGGCAACGTGGGCCTTAGAGAGATTTAATTGGAGTAGGCTCTATTACTATTATTCTCCCTGTATGGCGTTTCATTTTGAGGGGAAAGGATTATTATATATAATATGCCTCACCAAATTAACTATTGGGACTATATTTTAAGTTTTAGTGTAAATTAAACTATTTCTAGTATATTATTATTTGTATTAAAAATGGAAACAATGTATATTTTACTATATGATTTTACTCTTGACCTTTTTAAAATATACCATATATTTTTTTAGAAGATGTGTATTTTTAATTGTTTTAATTTTAGGGCTTAAAATTTTTCCCAATAACTGCAGCTTAACGAAAGGGTCAAAAGTTTAAACTTACCTGCTTCCACAACCCATTTTTTCACCGGAAGTGTGTGTGTGGAGCGGGGGTTAAGAAGGGGGGAGGGGGGAGCTGACACCCGGTGCGTGCGCGGCCATATTGAGGGCGTGGCCAACTATACCCATCATGCCCCAATGTTACTCCCTGCTGGATGGATGTTATGTTTTTATTAAAAACTCTTAAACGCTTTCATTCAAAGAGGAATATATAAGATAATTAATATTCACACCTGTGGTCACATGGTTTAATGCAACGTTTTTAACTGGTGTGCCGTGAAAGGTCAGTAGGTGTGTAACGGGAATATGAAGGAAGAACACACACACAAAGCGAGGAAAAAAATGAGCAAAAATAAATATTTTTTAAATCTATGATTAACATTACTTATTAAAAAACATAATTATTTTAGAATTTTAGCTATTGAACTTTTAAACACAATCATAATACTTGTTTTTTTAATAATAAGAATTATCTCCTTAAAAAATTGATGGTGTGTCTTGATCATGTTATCGTATTGTTCAGTGTGCCACCGAGTTGAAAAAGTTAAAAAAAAAATCGCTGGTCTTAGGCGTCAGGTTCACGATTGGTCAAAAGGCTGTTGATAGGGTGGCAAAGGCTGGGTGCAATCGGGGAGCTTTTTCATATGTGATTTATTTTTTTAAACAGCCAATGCAGCGTACACTTCCTTTTAAAAAAAAGTTCTTCATACAAAGTCGTAATGAGCAAAATGTTAAATATATATTTTAATCACCGCACCTTACTACCTGTTACCCACCTCGGTGGCGTAGTTGGCTAACGCGCTGCTAGTCGTGTTGAGCTCGACTTCTGAGGACGGGGAGATCGAGATTCGAATCTCGGTCGGGTGAACTGAGGGAGGTTTTTCCTAAATGGTTTTCCACTCTCCCTCCACGCAAATGCGGGTTCACTTCCTCTAATTCAACATTCCTAATTCCTAATCCACTAGCGTAATTAGTACTTAAAGCTTATAACCCGAACGGGTAGTAAGACGCGGTGCTAAATATTATTATTATTACTATTACCGGTTCAATATATAAACAAATATTATACTTACTCTGATGGGGTAGGGAAGAGGAAGGAAGCTGCTTAGAGGTAATATACCCGCGTTTTCGTGGAAGGAGAGTGTAAAACCATTTAGATAAAGCCACCCTAAGCAGACCCTACCGGGATTCTAACCGCAATCTCCCTGTCATCATCAGGTCAGTCTAACAAGAGAGTGACGCCTTGACTCGTGACTGTCCGGCCGGTGAAACGGGTTCCCGGATTATTCAAACACACGCAACCAAACGTTACCGGTTGGATTGGTTCATATTACCCACATAAAAGAATACAAAATGTGCAATGAATATTGCCGGAAAAATTAGGAATCACTTTCGACTAAAATATGGTTTATTAAATGAAACAGTTGACCTCGGGTGTCCCAACGGGGTAATGTTTTTGACCAAGAACCCAATGTTCGTGGGTTCAAACCCAGCCTGGATCTTTCTTGAGCGATAAAAATCTGTAGCACAACTTCCTTCGGAGGGGAAGTGAAGCCGTCGGTCTCATGTCGATTGTGGCATGTGAAAGAACCCTGGAAGGTATGAGGGGGGAGGGGGAGGGGTGAATTTTCCGGCAAAATCGGTAGGTTCTTTCACGCTGGCTCATAAGAGATTCTCGTGTGCTCATATAATCAGTAGGTTCAAAAAATTCACGTTAAATACCTTAAATAAAGTTTAAAAAAAACCAAACAACGTGAGAGTGACATTTCTACAGACTAGTGTAATCTAGCCTCTCTGTTGTGTAACAATACAAACTAGTGTAGTCATGCCTTCTTTCTTTTACTTTCTCAGCTTAGTACTCTGAAAGAGAGGTAAGCTTACAGTTATTTCATCAAAAGGTTTTTGTGAAAGTTGTCACGCAATACGATTTTTTTTTTACAGGACAGTACTGTTTTTTTGTGGTGATGCCCTATTGTCTTACAGAATATGTGATGGGACAGCCATAGGTTCTGGTTTTTAACAAAGTACTTCAAAGGTATTTCTTTTTAAAGTTAGAAAAAATAATATTTCAAACTGACGTGCGCTGAGCGCAAGGAACTTGACCCTTGAGTTTTATTTTCCGAGAAGTTTTATTTGCCAATTATCTTTTGCCACGACAATAATTAACGCTTCTGTCAAATAATTATGCTATGTTTATAAATTTCCATGGAAATGTAAGAAAGTAGGCCCTACAGGTACCTAAGTTTTACTCTTTTTTTTAAAATATAGTTAAGTTACTGTAAGATTAAGAGTTTTTCTTGACATTAATATTTTTTTGTTAAAATTTATGAAGAAACTAGTGTTCTTTTAGGTATTATTTGACTTGATGGATGAAATCTTGTTACTTTGAATTACCCGCCTCGGCGGCGTAGTTGGCTAACGCGCTAGTCGTGTTGAGCTCGACTGCTGAAGACTGGGAGATCGAGATTCGAATCTAGGTTGTTTTTTCCTAAATGGCTTTCCACTCTCCTTCCACGCAAATACGGGTTTCACTTCTTCTAATTCAACCTTCCCAATTCCTTATCCATTAGCGTAGTTAGTACTTAAAACCTATAACCGGAACGGGTAGTAAGACGCGGTGCTAAATAATAATAATACTTTGAATTAGCAATGAAAAGTGAGTTTTGATAATAAAAAAAAGTTGTGTTTCAACCTTTTTATCTCTCTCTCTCTATTATTGTTCTCTATCTACATCCTTTTTTTGTAGATATAAATATGGCACACCATGTTTAAAAAAAGTATGGCCACCATATATTATATAGTAAACCCTTGAAATTATTTTATATAGAAACAAGAGACTATAAACCCGCACATAAAACATCCGAATAGAGCGTAAAACGTATTAAATTTAAAATCTGGGTTATTAAAGTATAAGGAGAAATATAAATAACTTGGTAGACCAGTTTATTTAAATAATAGGTTCTATATAATTATGACCTGACTAAACAAAATTCACATAAAATTAACAAATGAATTGGTCCTGAATAGATTATACTTAAATAACGGTTGAGTATCATTACAAAACGTATAGATAAAAAAATATCTTAATTTTAAAGTAATAATTTGGTGTTGGCTAGTCTCAATAATGAAATACGTTGGCCGTGAGAAAAAGAATAAATTTACGTTTAAAAAAACAGATATTTCTATGCACACATAATACTACTTAATTTAATATATTATACGAAATACTTATACATTTTATTTATATTTGAATCCAACCCGTCTGTAACAATTTCAATGCACCTCACCTTAATTAGACACAGTTCAGAAAATTGATTAACTGCACACAAACACGATTAAAACTAATGAGATTCACCTGAAGTTGCCATATACACTTTTGCTATAGATATTTAATTAAATTCCGGCGCATTTCAGTGTTTAAATAACAAGTTCTAACGTAATTATTAATTAAATCGTCCCCGATTCTGATTGTATAAACAAGCGAGATTTCACCAATTTTCTCAATTATATTTACCAGTAGATTATTACACAAATATACGAAATTTTGTGTTACTCTCATACTAAAAAATAAACTATAAATAAAAGCTATGTATGGTCTGCTCTAAACTTATTCAAAACAATGTTCATCCCTTGTTTCAACCCCTCCCATTTTAGTGAACGCATAACAGACAACAGAATACCGGACATTTATATTATTATTTTTTACTAATCAACTTTACAAATGTGAACTAATATACTTTGTAATACCATGATATGTAATAGAATAATTAATAAATATACGTATATTTTAATGTGGCCACATCAGTGGGATGTCTAGTTTTATTATTAGAGAAACTGAAATTAAACTCTGGGCGAATCCAATGAGACACACACTAACAACATTTCTAAAATATTTCGTCCTGTTAATCCGATAATAAAGCTTGTGTTTTGCGACATAACAATAATTTAAATAAAAGTGTCATAATGTGAAGTAGCAAATAAATGAGGGTTACACGGGGGAGAGTCCAATTTTAACTCAAATTTGAGTTAGGATTGTCTCACAGATCGCAGAAATTAAGATCGTTCCTAATGCACTTTAGATTAACGTTAAAAGAACAATCTGTCATGTTTAAATTAAATTTAAAAAAATATTTGTTAGGGTCCAAGTTGTTGCTCTGGAAAATGTGTGTAATGCATTCCCCCCTTCCCTCTGCCCTTAAAATGTAACACACTATTTTACCTAGTAAGTTTGACATACGGGTAGTTAATTAGATAATAAGAATAGGGAGGATAGTTTTTTGGGGGGGACCAGGTTGGCCACAAAATATATGAAAGAAAATTCGTATTGGGAACGATCAAAATGTTTAAAAAGATATTAATAATAATATTAAGCACCGCGTCTTACTAACCGTTCCGGTTATACGCTTAAAAAGATATTAAAATATTATATTGGTTACCAGTAGTTCTGTGAACTTCCCCCATTCGGAAAATGTCAGGTACATCGCGTCAATAATTATGTCATATCATTATCGTTATTACAATCTTAAGAATTAATTATATTTGGATTCAAGTTGATATAATATTAATAAAGGCTAACCATTGATCACGGAGTTTAAGACGTCAGTCTTGCGATATGACTAAATTTAACATAATACGTCCCAGATACTCGATTGAGTGCTTGGAATTTTAAATTCAAATCACGTTGATATGAGCTGTTGAACAAAAAACACCACACGGGTGGCCAGCATATTGAAACAGATTACCGGTTTAAAAACTATGTGCATCTCTTTTACTATGTAAAGTTGCTAGCTTACCTTGCATTATTCCACTATGATAGCTTATAAGATTGGGTCGTAATGTAATTTGTACATCTAAGTCTACTTACTACCTTTCAGGCTAAATGTAGTGTAGGTAAAGTCCATTTACCGTAGGAATTGTTTTCTGAAAGGCCTTTTTCCCTACCAGAAATCTATTATATAGTAAAATATTGGTAGGAAAAAAGACCTTTCAGAGAGTAAATCCTACCGTGAATGGAGTTTAGATCTTTCGCCCCAGGTTCCAAGAATGTCCCGGACTAATTTTATTAAAATTTATTCACACATTTGGCAGTTATCGTGAAATAAGCGTATGTACACAGTTTTGAACAGCCATAATTATGAAATCGATGAACAAATCGAAAAACCTTGTAAATGATGTATCCATCCTAGTCAAAAAGAACTTCCCGGAACAATTTTTTTCTTAAATTGGTCAACGCGTATTATTGTTATCGTGGGGAGAAAAAAGAAGATAAAACAAATTTTGTAGGAGAAACCATTTTGAAACTTATAAAGAGATTTAGAAATCATGTAAATAAGTGGTTCAGCCTAGGTTCAAAGAATGTCACGGATAAATTTTATCAAAATTGGTTAACTCATTTGAAAGTTATAGAGGAACAAACATCCGGATAGATAGAAAGACGAAATGCCAAATGGTAAGTTAAAATAGGAACTTTGCAACGCTCAATCAATAAATAATTATATCCAGATAAAAACAATATTTGGATAGGATGCAAACAAGACAATTCTCTTATCTATATAGTTAAATACATACAATTTTCCCTGAATGATTACAATACTTCCCGACATTTTCTGGTTTTCCATATTTTACTCGATTGTGGCCACCTTGGAAATACATCCACCATCTTCAACGTGAAAGGAAGATGTCAAAACCAGAGACGATAAAACAAGATCGTATATTGTACCCTGCTAAGATTGGAACCAGGAACTTCTCTTAAACCACGGGCGACCATTGATGGTCGCACGTCACACAATTAAAACTTAAACGGGCTATTAAGCGAGGAATTTATAACGCTCGATTACACTCGAACCAGAGATTTCATCAAAGTGCGGGTTTTTCTGCATTCTTCACTTCACTTGGGTAAAGCTATTTCGCCCGTCTCAATTCCAAAACAAGGCAAATTTGTTATTGATATTATTAATTCTCGTCAAACCGCGTACTAGGGCTATCCTTAAATTGCACTAAATGATCTAATGACACACAATGAGTAGGGTTAATATCAACTACATCAAACTTAGAATAAGATGGAAGGACTACCATCCTAGGAACGTGTCTGGCATAATGTTAAAAAAAAAAGTTCTATAATTGTTGGTGATGTTTCTATACCCATTCTAGCCATACGCATATTTACACTAAAATAGGATAGGATAAGGATGTAAAAAGTATAAGTTTGGAGGAAATATACCTGCATCTACGTGTAGGTAAAATAAAAACATATATATGAACAGAAAAAAAAGTACATCTAGCCGGGATTCGGATTCCTACCTTCTGCATACCTTATTATTATTATTATTATTAGCACCGCGTCTTACAACCCGTTCGGGTTATACGCACTTACGCTAATGTGTAATGGTGGAGTGATTGTGAGATGAAATGGAGGACCTACAGTTTAACGTGGAATAAACGTGGAATCCGAACCACGGTGGAGGCCTGGCATTTCCCACATTCACAAGATGTCTTGTCAGAGGTGAAGGAAGGGTTTGGTAATGCATACCAGATGAAGACTCCTTAAGCCGCATGCCAATCGATGCAGGCTATTTCGCACAAAATAGATTCCCTTTACATTAGCCATTTAATTTCTACTCGGAAATCAACATAATACTTCCAAAAGACCTACAACTAACCGGCACTATTCTCGAAAGTTGAGTCGGGGACGTCAACGAACTTTTGATAAGACTGACGCATCTAATTCAGAGCGAGCGACGCTAGGTGTGTATTCTTCAGGACCAACAGTTATGTGTCCCCTCCCACTTCCCGTAATGGAAAAGGACTTCACTTCATTTCCAAGAAGAGCGTCCTCGTGTTTGGATAAGTAAATGTTTGTGAGCGTGTGTGAGCTAATATGTAGGGACGACCGTGGTGACACTGGTAGAGCCCAACCAACACTTTACCACTGTGTGCATACTAATGACTAGGTTCTCCTTGAGGAAGGGGAGAACGGGGAGGTGGGGGGGGGGGGGAGAACCGACCAGCCACAGAGGTGTAAAAGAGAGATTTGTCTCACAGATCGCAGAAATTAAGATGTTCCCTAGTCCACTTTAGTTAAAGCTTAANGGGGGGAGAAACGACCAGACACAATACCAAGATAGACAATAAGCTCCACCTTCCTACAGACTGATCTTCATATCAAAGACCTTGTTAGTAGCTCCACCTTACTACAGGCTGATCTTAATATTAAATACCTTGCTAGTAGCTCCACCTTACTACAGAATGATCTTCATATTAAATACCTGCCTAGTAGCTCCACCTTACTACAGGTTGATAAATTGACGTACGAATATGTCAAAGTGGATCAAGTCATTTTTCTAGCTGACGGATGAAAGTTGAACGGTAGCTCGAACATCCTTAAACGAGGGGTGAACGTCCTTAAAACTCCGTTCAATAGTTCCTCCTCCTGTCTCCAAAGTGGAGTGTAAATAATCTCTCCATGGAGCGAGTCAAGAGCGGACAGTTCTGATGGACGCAACATGCGATGCGATTACTTTTCCTCTCATTGTAGTTTAGAATAAAATTTTTAAAAAAACAACCAAACACGATACTAACGTCCAATTCCGGAAGTTTGCACAGTCCTCCTAGACAAGTAACCTGGTTCCACATACCTTTCTATCCAGGATCGCCAGTGGCCTATATATATACACACACACACACAGTCACATTATGCTACTGTGGACTGGTTGAGAACCTCTTCCGCAGACCAATGGCGATCAACATCTCGCTTATCCATCCACGACTTTTTAATCCTCTTGGATCAATCACATAATCCCAAAGATCCTGGATAAAAAGGTATGTGGAACCAGGTTACTTGTCTAGGACTGTGCAAACTTCCGGAATTGGACGTTAGTATCGTGTTCGGTTTTTTTTATTTTTTTTATATATTCAAATGAAATGCCATATATTTATATAATGTTGCTATTTTGAAATATATCCTTTCGCTACTCACCTCGTGCTGCCTCGCTTATATCCTACTACGACTTTTGCCCAACCCTGTATCTTTAAAACTGGGCGAGTAAAACGTAAATTCATCAACATGGGAAATCCTATCTTGACCTGCCATGACGTCACATGTAGATAACGTTCTTAAGCCGTATTCCACGACGTATCTCAAGGAGGACGTAGATAGAACCATATGTCCAAATAAATATTATATGAAAGAGACAAAGATTTCAATATGGACATGCCAAACCCGCTAAGCCAACAATACTTTGCACTACAACTTAAAGTGCATAAAATGTGTCTTGCAAACAAAGTCAAATAAAAGAGCTGTATTTTACGACTTGATAAACACGTGCATAGATATAAATTCCTGCTACAAGGGGACCGGAAGATAATATATCAAGGTGGGTGGTCTAAATGTGCATCGAACGCTTATCAAGCGCTTCGCTTAAGGGAAAAGTTTTAAGAAACACTTGGGCATTTGGCTTTGGTTAGACGTTGTATTAATCTGTTTTTTTTTTATCTTTTAATACTTTTCGTGCACACATCACAAAACACAGCAACCCGTCTTTTTTAAGAGCGTCTCATCCAGAGGTTATGCCTGACTTAAGGTGGAGATGTAGGGAACGTGAGAAAAGGTTTGTGTTTTGTGTTTTCGCAGTTTTTATAGCAAACTTTTTTTTTTGCCAAAATAAATAAAATATTGCTTTAATACAAACATTAGAGTTTAATTTTCTTCACGTGGTATTTATTATCAACATTTGTGTAATATTTGTCATGAGCATAAGTTAGATGAGAAATTTCGTAAATGAAGAGAGAAAAAAGTTGGCATTAAATTTCCAGAATACCTTTGACCGATATTCAATAAATGTTGAGGCTACCGTGTGAAGAAAAAACTAAACTATATTTCCGTGTTCCCTATATCTCCGTCTTAAGCAGATAATGGAGCTCAGACCAGTCATGACATCATAGCGCGGTTTCATATAGTCTAGTTTAAATTGTAGTGTAATTAAAACCAACTAAAAGAAATTTAAAAAAAAACTATTATTTTAAAAAGAAAAAAAACTATTACACCTATTCCTCCAATTACAAGTGAAGAAGACAGAAAACTGCAATTTAAAAAAATCTGTTCAGATCGTAATGTTGTATTTAATTTCCTGTTTAGTTGTAAATTTGTTTTAGGGGCGTGGGGGGGGGGGTG
>CABFVX010004710.1:46327-61116 GCA_902151425.1 Timema shepardi
GGGGGGGGGGAGTACTCTCAATATTTTGAAAAAATCTGTTTTTCAAACAATGTTATAATGGTTAAATACAAACACCAAACGTAAAACCTTGTCATAGCTTTCTTCACCTACATCATAAAAAAGCGTCAGTAAAAGAGAAAGGTAAACAATAGACGGTAGTTGCATAAAATATTGGTTTTTAAAAAAAAATAGGTATTTGTATACTTAAATCCAAATATAAAAAGGGACTAGTAAAGTAAAATATTGCCCAAGGAAAGTCCTCCGTTCTTGCTGATAAAAATGTTTGGTAGAAAGACTAGCCTACTGACATATTAGGTATCGGGGCTTCCTCCCACGGAACTACCCTAATAAGAAGTCAAAAGTGACGTAAATAAAACCTAAATTACCAACTAGTAGCTTGAGAGTAACCACTAATGTATTTCAATAGCGGTCCCCTTACGGTTTGCCTGCCTGTTTACATGTCCGTGATTTGTCATTGGAAACTCAACATGCGAGTCGGCGGCCTACCTCGGTCGCAAACTCAATCATTGTGAATTAACGATTATTTAACATTATTTTAGTGTACTATTCAAGGTAACTTTCTTTTGACATTTTGTAAAACACTATATTATTATTATTATTATTATTATTATTATTATTATTAGCACCACGTCTTACTACCCGTTCGGGTTGTACGCACTTACGCTAATGTGTAATGGTAGGGTGTGAGATGAAATGAAGGACCTACAGTTTAACGTGGAATCCGAACCACGGTGGAGGCCTGGCATTCCTCACATTCACAAGATGTCTTGTTAGAGGTGAAGGAAGGGTTTGGTAATCAGATAAATCTGTGCCGAGACCGAGGATTGAACCTTGGCCGCCAGCACAGAAGTCCAACACCTTCCCCCTAGACCACCAGGTCACCTAAAACACTATAAATGTTACAGTTTGTTTGCTGCAACGACTGGGGCTATTATTATTATTATTATTATTAATAATAATGATGATATTGTGCAGCTTATATTTTTTTCGTTGTATGGATGAATCAAAAATCTTCTTTCGTTACATCTCTATCTGTAATATTAATAAAGAATCAAATCATCCCGGTATTCAAGTCACTAGACTATTAATTGTCAATAGATATTCTAGAAGCTCTGAGAAGGTGCTTGCAGTGAGATATTATGAACGCGATTGAGATCCAACCACTTTTAAGTAGCACAGTGTGCAAAACATAGATAACAACCCGTTACTTACCAGTTAGTGACTTCAATCACTAACCAGTCCGATCACATAGTAGTATCTCTGTGAGAGAAAGACCTAAATGTTAAATTAATTAATGGTATGGAGCCTATTTTTACATGTTTATCCTTAAAATTAACTTAGAGGGGATTGCTTATGAGCGTTCATAATACCAGGCCCAACTCAGCTCCCGGCTCCCGCGAGGTTTGGAGTAAAAGGGAAATAAGAAAACACCTACGATATGGCAGAAAGGTGTGCATTGCATTCGTATTTAAATGATTACTGGAAATTTTCCGCTGTGATGATGGAGGACAAAACGACAAATCTTCTTGTTAATAGCTACAGTCCCTATTGTGGCAGAATATGTGAAGCCATTCTAAAAAAAACAGTCTTTTGAATGCAGTTTTTATCCAAATATCATTATTATTTCAACAATGTTCTGTATTAGGAACGTCTATTAACTCTTTATCTCCATTAATGTTTAATCAGAAATGATCCACGTGCAATAGTGGTGGTGTAAGCTCACGATTTCTAGCCGACTGTATCACCGAGATGATGGGTATATGATGCACGCTCTTAATAGCTTTTAAAGACGTCGAATGTGTAAAATAAACTTATATCGAAATTAATCATCAACATAATGATTGTGTCTGCTAATGTTCAAATTGATAAAACTAGTTATTATTCATCAGAGAGCCACTGGAGGAACGACTTATTGGTTTCGTGCGGGTTCACACGTGTGCTCAATAAAAGTTACTAAAAAAACATACTTCGACAATTATTTTGAAGGTAGATAAAAAAAATCATGTAAATAGTCCTCAGTAGAACTTGTTACTCAATTGAGAAACCTCAACTCTTGAAACATAAAGAGTTGACTCTTAACATTAGTTTGCTACCTTTCAGGGCTAACCAAGTAAACATGAAACGAGTCTACTAATATATATCTTTTTTGGGTTCAGGGAGTCATGAAACATCGACATCCATTAAAATCTTGATTAGGATTTTTTTTTTTTACGATTACAATACTTTCTTTCTTCACCCTCTACCCGAGGGGTAAGAGAAAGTCAATATACTAATAATTAATTATAAAGTTAAATGTAAATGTGAAAAAAAAGTGTATTAGTAATGTGATGTGTATGAATAATTAATTATCGGTGACCTAATGGTCTAGGGGTAAGGTGTCTGACTTATATTCTGGGGTTCGATCCTCGGTCCCGGCACAGATTTATCTGATTGCCAAACCCTTCCTTCACCTCTGACAAGACGTATTAATCACAACTTGTGAATGTGGGGAATGCCAGGCCTCCACCGTGGTTCGGATTCCACGTTAAACTGTAGGTCCTCCATTTACATCTCCCAATCACCCTACCATTACACATTAGTGTAAGTGCGTACAACCCGAACGGGTAGTAAGACGCGGTGATAATAGTAATATAACGATGTGAAATGGTGATATTGACCCAAAGTGATAATGATCAACGTATTTAAACTGTGAAATATTTTTTTAAGCCAATGACTGTACTTAGCCTTTTCAACCCTTCTGAATACACCGCTTACAAACGTCCCTGAATAAACAAGCACACGGCGCGCGCACACAAGAGCCCTCTATCTGTACCCCAGTGAGGAATTCAACCTGGCACCTAGCGCATAATGCTAACATCCGCGGCGGGAAAGAGGTAACTTCAAAGTTTACCATCGCGAGAGAGAGAGGGGGGGAAAGAAAAACAGAAGATGAGGATAAAAAAATAATAAGAAGGGGGTAGAGAGAGAAAGATTAATGAGCTCGAAATTTTTCCTCTAACGAGACGAAGAACTCGTGGTATAAAGAATTTCAATTCGTGTTTAGTATTAAACCGGCAACGAAATGAAGCTAGAAAAGTAGGCCTATCTTGTTCGGCTGGAAATAATTTGGAAGCGATAGTTTCAATAGTGAGGAAAATGTATATTCTACCTTTCGATGGTATTTAAACATATAAATCCATAACTAGGGTAAAAAGTGAAATAAAATAAATCACACACAATAGCTAGAGATAAGGAAAAATCCCACTAGCAATACAAGCTCAAACAAAAATCGCTGCGTTTACACCACTTGTCCAGTCTATACGAATGTCGTATTTAATCACATTAATTAAGGAGGGAAAAGATAATTTAGAGGAAATGTAGGAGTCCACCATTACTTAAGTAGAGAAAGTGTGGGAAACCATTTAGAGAAAACTACCCTCTGTACAGCTGTCCAAGATTTAAAAAAAACAGTTAAATTTCTCGACTAGAAAAACACGTTCGTATACTATATAATTTTCATTTTAGCATCCCCTTTTAATATAGGTTTAGGAAATTGCAAAATGTCAAAACTAAAGGTCAAGTTAATTCAGTGTGTTTTGACTTACTTTAAAGAAAACTATAATTACATCTCATAAAGGATCCAAACAAATAAATGGGTAATTTCTCAAAGTATGTTTATAAAATCAAATTAATAAGTCAGTTAAAGAAAGCCTACATTTAATGCTCTCTTTTAAAAACAAAACAAAAATGAAAGTCTTTATGTTTTAAGACTTATGACGGTAAACTTTACTTCAGGTATTCCATTATTTATTACTATAGGAACACGCCTCGGTGGCGTAGTTGGCTAACGCGCTTGTCGTGTTGAGCTCGACTGCTGAGGATGGGGAGTTCGAGGTTCGAATCTCGGTCGGGTAAACTGGGGGTGGCTTTTCCTAAATGGTTTCCCACTCTCCCTCCACGAAAATGCGGGTTCACTTCCTCTAATTCAACATTACCAATTCCTAATCCATTAGTGTAATTAGTACTTAAAGCGTATAACCCGAACGGGTAGTAAGACGCGGTGCTGAAATATTATATTATATATTACTATAGGAGTCAGATTTTGCTTACTTGCTTTTAATGTTATCCCAAGTACAATAATTTTATTGTGTTTATAACTAAATAATCTGTTGATTTTTTTTGTAACCTAATATACCTTAACGCGCCTATTTCGGCTTTGTCTTCTTTCATTTTCATAAGGTATGGATTTCCTGCTTAACGGGCTATTCCAGTTTCTTAAAAATTTTAAGTTGTGGCGTAATTGTTTGTAGTTATTTTGAAAATCGACTCTTTTTTTTTTAAAAANTTCCAATGAGCGTAAGTTGGGTTGTAGATAATGTGATCTGTGGCAGACATCTTGGAAGTAAACAGCATGTCGTTACAGGAGAAGAGCTTAACTTCCTTGGAAACGGAAAATTTTAAATTTCGTCCCTTGACATCGTGGAAAGTAGAACTCAGTTTTTCAAACTATAAAAACTTATCCGAAACAAAAGAGCCCATTTAACTACGGAAAATCTAGAACACTAGGACCTATCTAGTAATTAACAGCTCAATGGTCGAATGGGCTAAGGCGTCACTCTCGCAGTAGACTGGACTGCTGATGAAGGATTCGCCTCGGGCCGGTGTACTTAAATGTGTTTTTTCTTACTAAATTGTTTTTCACTCTCCACGCAAGAGAAGAAGATCCACCTAACTCTAAATTCAAACCTTCTCATCCAGCCTTAACACATTAGCATAATTAGTAGGTACATATGCGTACAACTCGAGCTGTTAGTAAAACGCGGTGCTAAGAAACACAGCGAGGGGTCAGGTTGTTGTGCTGGTACTCGTTGCTCGAGACTAGTCGAGAGTACAGTAAAACTACAGTAGCCCCATGACTTCTTTGATGTTGACTGAAGGCTCACAGGTGACAACTGAAGGCTTTGAAAAGTTACCAGACCTAATTATGTATCCCTACGCCAAACCATATGATCTGTAAAAACCTGTGTTTAGCAGCTGTCACTTCAGGTAATCAAAGTTTAGGTACAGTAGCCCCACGGCTTCTTTGGTGCTGACTGACAGCTAACAGCTGACTTCTGACGGTCAACATTTAGGTATAATACCTAAATTTTGACTCTCAGATGTGACAGCTGCTAAACACATGTTTTGCAGATCATTTGGTTCGGCGTAGGGATACATAATTTGGTCTGGTAACTTTTCAAAGCTTTTAACTGTCGGCTGTGAGCTGTCAGCACCAAAGAAGCCATGGGGCTAGTGTATGTACCTAAATGTTTGCTGTCAGTCAGCACCAAAGAAGCCATGGGGCTAGTGTATGTACCTAAATGTTTACTGTCATAAGTCAGCTGTGAGCTGTCAGTCAGCACCAAACAAGCCACGGGGCTACTGTAACACTGATAGAAAGGTTACTCCTCTAGACTGTTTTTTTTCCTCTCGAGGGTCAAGCGGGCTTGATAGCTACGCGCCAATCAGCACGCGCAGGCTCTTGTTTACTACCGTGCAAGATAAACAGGTCGCAAGTACACACCAAAGGCAAACAATCGCCGCGACCTAGCCTCTTGTCGTTCTTAGTAAACACAACATACTTACTGTCTCGGTTTGTTGTGTGTAAAATAAGTGGTCCAAGGCGTTAAGACTCGATGTGCACTGGGTTGCCGATGACAAGAAAGGTGGGAAATGGAGATATTTCAGAAATACTCATCAGGGGCTCAAACCAAGCTCAGTACCAGGATACGCACGGAGCTGAATGCCAATCACAAAAAATCGGTGCCAATTGCGTAGGTCATTCTGCACTGGTCTAAGGAGGAATAAGACAATTTGAAAAAAGATAGGTCGATATTCTTCAGCTCATGCCATCGGGGCGACCTCCCATTTAAATTAATCAAGGGAATGTAATATATTATTGTAGTAGGTTAGTTCACTACTTGTAATCTATCCAATCCAATTTTTTAAATATGTGTGTTTAAATAAATGATCTTCACTTAGATGGTTCCAATTTCATAAGAAGGGCCTTATAAGACATATAGAAGAGTTACTTATTATAATGTCACGTATTCATACGTCATCATGTTATTTTCAGATGTCACATTTGACATTATGTTATTACCTATCAAAATAACAATTAAATACCGAAACAAATTATATATTTTTTGCACCGCGTCTTACTACCCGTTCGGGTTATACACTTTAAGTACTAATTACTCTAATGGATTGGGAATTAGGAAGGTTGAATTAGAGGACGCGAACACGTATTTGCGTGAAAGGATAATGGAAAACCATTTAGGAAAAACAACCCCTCAGTTCACCCGACCGAGATTCGAACCTCAATCTCCCCGTCCTCAGCAGTCGAGCTCAACACGACAAGCGCGTTAGCCAACTAACGCCACCGAGGCGGGTACCGAAATATAAAGTTTGGTCGCAAACAAACATGTTTGTATTTCCTTTAAAGGCTTCCTGGTGCTGAAATTAAAGCGTATTTTCTGCGGCACCTGGAAAGTTTTTTTTATAGGATAACTGCACTCCTAAAACGCAAAAAAAAAGTCACCTTCCTGTACAGGCACCGGAGCGGGTACCTTTCGGTCCGTCCCCCCTCCCCCTTCCCTTGGAGCTAACGCAGCAGCCAGCCAGCCACCTTCTCAAGTGCAAGAGTGATGCTCTCCGTCAACCAGGCTCCAAGCTACATTCTCTTCGTCCCCCAAAGATCTGGGGGGAGATGTCGCTGGTTGGGGTAGGTCCGGATATTGCAAGCAAGAGAGACCGCGCGAGATACGCCGCGGCATGACTCGAGGGGCGGAAAACTGGCGCCACCAACAGGAGGAAGGGAGGTTCATCGTTGGAATTGTTTATATTATTATTATTATTATTAATATTATTATTTTGGGGTTGTCATAGTTGCGAATATGATACAGCGTGCGATTATCGTCTCCCTGAGGCCACTAGTATTGTGTTTTTTTTGTTCATAAGGTAGGGGAGAGAGGGGGTAAGAAAGTTAATAAGGAAATGCGCCCATGTGCACGCGGTTTTAAATACCAAACTGATTTAATCCGGTTTTCTGGTGATGGTAAGGTTGGGGAACGCATCCCAAACGAGGTATACCAAGGGCGTTTCCTCTCTCCCCCACCCCCTCCTTCTGCCCTTTTCATCTTTAAACCATTAGTATACTATCTATGGTTCAAAAAATCAGTTACGGCGTTCTAAATAGGAATTTTTACCCTTAAAGTTGGCATCCCTTCGCTAGCACCCTTAGGAGTTTGGTTTTCTCACTCACACAAGAAAATACACAACTAGTGGTTCTGCTATCGTAAAAAAAACAAAAAAACAATTGTTGTCTTTGGAATGGATCACAGAACCCAACGAAGAAAAAAAAAGTTCACCACTTGCCCTCTTCGTTTGCAGTAGTAGAGATCCACGCAAAACTTGCCAAGCTACTACTACTACACTAATATAATGATGAAAAACAAATGCCAAGCTACTGGCGTCATTCCAGATTAACAATATTTTCTTCAAAACGTTGTTAAAAATAGCCTAATTAAAAAGTTTGTTAAAAATTTTAAAATCCGGCTTCAAGGTGCATTCGGACCCCCCTTCCGTCCACCTATGTTAAAAATTTCAGTTCTCTGCGTGCCGTAGATTTGGTAGGACATCGCACACAAACAAACAAACACGTAAACACTTCCTTTTATTTTTATATTATATATAGATAGACAGTTGATATTAGGATGTGAGGAAAACTATTAGTTTCTATTGGAGCAAGATTTGAATTATCTTGCCAGGAAAAAAAATTAGTTTTTTTACTAAAACTGCAAAAACATAACTATCTCGAGCTTGCGTCCATCCCACCATAAATGTCAAGCTTGATTTGCCGTTGATAAGAGATCAAGGTTTGAATTACGGCGGACGATTCGTTTTTCCTAAATGTATTTTCACCTTCTCTCCACACGAGTGCGAGTGCATTTATATCCAAACGCTACTCAACTCAATCCTTAGTCTGTTAGTGTAACTAAATGAGATTAGCACGGATGCGTAGTAATACATTATAAAGGCTATTTAGAAAATACAAGCTATATGCGATCTATATTGATACAATTCATCATCATTGTTATTATTATTATTAGTAGTAGCACAGCGTCTTACTACCCGTTCGGGTTATACGCACTTACGCTAATGTGTAATGGTAGGGTGATTGCGAGATGAAATGGAGGACCTACAATTTAACGTGGGATCCGAACCACGGTGGAGGCCCGGCATTCCAAACATTCACAAGTTGTTATTAATACACGTCTTGTCAGAGGTGAAGGAAGGGTTTGTCAATCAGATAAATCTATGCCGGGACCGAGGATTGAACCCCGGACCCACAGCACAGAACTCTTGACAGATTACCCCTAGATCGCCAGGTCACCCTCCTAACAAATGAGACGGCTGCAACTCATGAATTAGCGTATTAATATATGAAATTAGTTATAGTGGCTTATGCCATTATTATGATCTGCCTTTCAAGTGTTATTACAATGTGCACAATGAAAAGCCCACTCTACCTAAGGGGTCCTGTGTTGTACAATCGCTCTCCCGAATAGTGATAATACATTAATTTTGCATTCACCATCGTAGTCCTGTTCCTTAAAGATTTAATAATATAATAGTTGTCAACTTTAACTGACAGAAGGTATAATACTATGGTTATGGTCAGTGACACCGTATTCGATCGAAATATCGTCCGGGCGTGATCGGATGTCGGCTGTGGGCTGAGTAACGCCGTTTTCGGCCGAAAGGTGTGGTTTCTTAAACACACTAGCCACAAATTACTATAATATTTTGGTAGATAGGTTAGCATAATAATGTTATTAATGTGAAATGTGAATTTTTGATTGAATAGGCGGATCCCTATTTAAAAACTTCTTTAATGATTATCGTTTATTCCAAATGTCCTATCATTTTATAATAGTTATATTCCTACCAACCAAATTAATAGTTGATTTTTTTGCTAAACAAGTTAGTTTAAAATAAAAATTCTTACTTGTAATTTCCCATTTCTGTCGCAACCACACGCCAGAGAATCCTAGAATTATCTCTATTATGATCAAAAATTGCCTCTTAAATCCCACAAACTCTTTTCTTTCAAATAACAAAGTTATTAACTTTTCACAGCCCATCATTTCGCCACGTCTTTCTCAAGATAGAGTACAGACGATCTTTTGAAAATCGGGCGGTTCGGCTGAAAAAAAATCAAATCGATTTGGATCTGTCCGACGTCGGACGTATTCGGCCAAACTTAACGGCTGTGCTATGACCAATTTAATGGAGGACCAAGAGATTGAAAATATCGGAGTTGACTGAGTAGGTCCGAACAATATTTCGGCCGAATAAGGTGCTAATGTGACTATAGCATAGCCAATTGTTTTCTTTACATTGTAGATAAATCACTTTTGCACCTATGTAGTGTGTGTGTGCGCGCCTGCACGCACCCTGGCTACAGCTAGCTCTGCAGCCACCCCACCCGGACCTACCCTAACATGCAACTCACCCCCCTTCCAAACAAAACCTTTTCCAGCATTCCCAACACACCAAGCTCCAGCAACTGCTACCATATTATAATAATAATTGTGCTGCATCAGATTTCCGCCAAAGAATAAATTTGATCTATTATTGTTATTATTTTTAAGGTGCACTTTCTGAACAGACCGGTTATATCAACACACAACTTACAAACTAGCTATAATGTAAAACTAACACAACACCCAGCGCCTGTTTTCTTTTTAACGCCACGACAAATATTATTATCCGTTCGGGTTACACTCGTATGTAGGCTACTAGTTACGCCCAATGATTTAGGTATTAGGAAGGTTATATTTATAGAATGTGAGGAATGCCAGGCCTCCACCGTGGTTCGGATCCCACGTTAAACTGTAGGTCCTCCATTTCATCTCACAATCAACCTTCCATTACACATTAGCGTAAGTGCATACAACCCGAACGGGTAGTAAGACGGTGTGCTAATAATAATAATAATAATAATAATATATTTATAGAAATTGTAATCCACATTTACGTGGAAGAAAAGTAGAAAATAATTTTGGAAAAAAAACACCCACCATGCACCCGTCCTATATTCGAACCTCAATATCCTCGTAATCGGTAGTCTAATTTACTGCAAGAGTAGCGCGTTAAGACCATGCGGCCACCGGAATGGATGGAATAAAATTATTAGAGCTGTCAATCACATCTTGAATTTATTTTAAAAGATGAATGAGGGGATGGGCGGGGGAGAAAGAAGGAAGTTCTTGAGAGCTAGAAGTGCAATGACATCTCCCCAAGGATCACAGAGCTAGTCCAGCAGCCCCTAGCAAGCACCCGGATCTACCCTAACATCAGAGCAAGGGTAGGTTTGGCAGATGGGGACCGTTACACCGCCCCTATACAAAACAGAGCGTTGGTGCTCAAGAGGGGAGGGAGAGAGAGTTAGCCACGTTGCCAGCTCTACTCTGTTCGCTCTGTGGCAACCCCGCCTCTCGGTCCCTAACCCTCGCAACATACAACACCCCACACTGGCCTAGCTTTGCTGCACTGAATACAGTACGGTAGCTATGGCGACACCAAACAGCTCAAATATACTTACAATACGATACGGAGGGGAAAAAGCGGTTACACTACACATTTTAAGTTGTTTTTTTACATTACAACGAACTTTAGAAATACACACAAAAATATCTCTTGAAGCTTTGTAATAAATAAAAACAAGAACTGGAACATTTTTCACACGTCATTGCCTAACCTGAATGTTCAAACACGAAATCGCTGCTCCATTGTTTTCCTCACATACAGTCCAATGTTCATAATGAAAGCCGTTTATGTTATTGTTATTATTATCATCATAATTAACACCACGTCTTACTACCCGTTCGGGTTATACGCACTTACGCTAATGGGTAATGGTAGGGTGATTGTGAGATCAAATGGAGGGCCTACAGTTTAACGTGGGATCCGAACCACGGTGGAGGCCTGGCATTCCCCACATTCACAAGATGTCTTGTCAGAGGATGAAGGAAGGGTTTGGTAATCAGATAAATCTGTGCCGGGACTGAGGATTGAACCCCGGACCCCCAGAACAGAAGTCTGACACCTTACCTCTAGACCGCCAGGTTACCTTGCAATTTATGACAGCTAAGAACATTACTCAATACACGTTCACGTATGCATACGTCATTTATATGATCTTCAGCTGTATCTTTTGATAGATATTACCAAACTATAATAAAATAACATTTAAAAAATAAGATAGTAATAGAGATATCAAATTATTAAGCCAAAATAGTTTGTATTTTCTAAAATGCTCTTTTTTCTCCTGTTCAAATTGGAGTGTATATTTATATCCCTTTACGCCACATTATAATATATAGTAGTTCATGAACAGTTACACTTTGGGTTCCCTCCATTATTCTATCGTTGAGTTTCTAATAGGTTTTGAAGTTTTTTTTCACTTGGTAATCAAGTTGGACAGAAAACCAATTAATATTACTTAATAAATAATACATTATATTCATATGTAATAACCATATAGAACGTTAGTCTTTCAAATAAATACGTCAACATTTAAACAAATATTTCCTAAGTACTTGATCGATTATTTAGAAATAAAAATTCAAATAACTTGAAATGATTCATTAAAGAAAAAAACTTTTTTAACATCCCCCATACTGAAAAGGATACCCTAAATGAAAAACTATATAGCCTACCCTTCGTTTACCCTGTAAGGTAGCAAGCCTTACCTTGGATTGTTACACTATGGTATCGCTAAACAAGAGAGAGGGTCGTTCGGCACAGTTCAAAGAAACTCTACTGCTAAATTTTACTAAAATTGATCTCCGTATTTGACAGCTACAGTGGCCCCGTGGCTTCTTTGGTGCTGACTGACAGTTGCTAAGCACATGGTTTTTGCAGATCATTTGGTTCGGTGTAGGGATATATAATTTGGTCTGGTAACTTTTCAAAGCCGTAAGCTGTCAGTCAGCACCAAAGAAGCCATGGGGCTACTATACCTCGTGGCAAAGATCAGCCAAACAGAAGAAATGCCAAATGCTCAAATTAAAACATAGCCTCGCTTTGTTAATTTATTAACAATATAATTGATCTAGATATCTATGCATACATATAAAGTGAATGGTTAGTTGGGATTAGATGAACACACACAAATGCTAACATCTTTAAATATTAGCTTATCATTTCCGATCTTGCCCAGATGTTTAAATCGCGTTCTTTGTGCCTGTATTTTAAAAATAAGCTCAGACAACAATTTATTTTTAAAACGGACTTTGTTGAGTTTTTGCACTGACCCAACAATAATTTTATGAAAGGGGAAAAATAATATTCTACATATTACATTCCAGAGGGATGAAAAAAAAGTATATAGCTAATGTTTACCAATATGAAAAATAAAAGCTAAACCATTGGATCACAGTGACGTTTATTGATTTATAGATCACATCACACACACACAAAAAAAGGGACAGATGTTGGTCGAGAAACAAAGAAATGGTTTTAGCTTGATTTTGAATGGATGCGTCCATCAAAAGAAGAAAGAATTATTGGATTAAATGGCACGATCATAATTACAGAACAATTATTATTGTATATCAGCTCAATCTTTTTTTCTCCCTCTCTGTTTCAAATTAAAATAAAAACAGGGGTAACATCATTTTTCAACCAAATTTGTTTGAATGAAATTATTTTATTTTTTAAAGGCGTAAGTTAAAAGAACCAGGGTATCCAACCAAAGTATATTTTAAAAATCCCTTAATTTTAAAGTTTTCCAAAACCAATCTGGCGTAAATTTAAAAAAAACAGGGTGTCCAAACAATGTATATTTTAAAAATCCTTTACTTTTTCAAGTTTTCCAAAACACATCTGGCGTAAATTAAAAAAACCAGGGTGTCCAAACAATGTATATTTTAAAAATCCCTTAATTTTTAAGTTTTCCAAAATCAATCTGGCGTAAATTAAAAAAAACAGGGTGTCCAAACAATGTATATTTTAAAAATCCTTTACTTTTTCAAGTTTTCCAAAACCAATCTGGCGTAAATTAAAAAAACCAGGGTGTCCAAACAGAGTATATTTTAAAAATCCCTTAATTTTAAAGTTTTTCAAAACCAATCTGGCGTTAATTAAAAAAACAGGGTGTCCAAACAAAGTATATTTTAAAAATCCCTTAAATTTAAAGTTTTCCAAAACCAATCTGGCGTAAATTTAAAAAAACAGGGTGTCCAAACAGAGTATATTTTAAAAATCCCTTAATTTTTAAATTTTCCAAAACCAATCTGGCGTAAATTAAAAAAAAACAGGGTGTCCAAACAATGTGTATTTTAAAAATCCTTTACTTTTTCAAGTTTTCCAAAACCAATCTGGCGTAAATTAAAAAAACCAGGGTGTCCAAACAAAGTATATTTTAAAAATTCCTTACATTTTCAAGTTTTCCAAAACCAATCTCCAACTTTTACAGTCACTATATATTACAAACATTATTTTATTGAGATCGCAATTTAATGTAATAGTATAGCTAGACACACATTTCTGAAACTATGTCAGTCTATGTAGGCGTTACAAGATTTCAGCCTTAAGCAATGAGTAAATGGATAGTGCGTCTAGGCTAGGTTTCTGTAAGAGAATATTGAAACATTAAAATATCATTCACTTTACAACAATACAGTTTAATATTGTAGCGAGACACATTTCTTTTAGTTTCTTCATTCTGTAAAGTAATCGAATTCGCACGTACGCACATAACCGCAATAAAACTTTGGCTGAAGATGGTCTTTAGAGGGGCAGAAAGACAAATTTTATATCATCCTTGACTTTTCCGTGACCAAGCAAATTGCCTTACTTTCCCATGTTTTACAGGTTGCTGGACATCCTGTTTGTATATTTAAAAAAAAACGCAAGATAAAATAAAGAAATACAATAAATTTAAGAGAGATATAAATGGAAAGAAGTGAAAATATCTCTACGTGCACAAGAAAATACCAATTTAATTCGAGTAGAAACTCAACAGAAATGAATCGTCATTTTAGCTAGAAGTTTTTATTTTCCACGGGATTGTTAAAAAAAAGACACCCCCTCCAGTCAGTTTTGTTTCAAGAGTCTAAATGAAGCATCGACACTAACCCTCGCAACTGTACCCTTATAACTACCCTGGCCAGTTATAACCAACCCTTCCATCCTGGTTCGTAGATAAATCCTCCCTCCCCGCCAACCTTTTCAAAATCAGTGGGGGCTTAGCCCACCCTCCCTTCGTTTCAAATATCAGGTCGATTCTGCAGCTTACCGAACATCACATTTTTTTTTTACATGTGAAGAAATGGAATTATCGTGAGGGGGGGGGGATAAATATGTCAACGCATTAAAAGTTTACATTGAATAATAAATAGTGTGTGTATAGATAGATATACACTTGGTACTTTACTAAGCATATGAACACTACATAATAATATTTACCAGAGGTGCACACAAAGGGGGGTTTACTGGGGGGCAGAAGCCCTCCCCCCCTCCAGGCAAACATGATGAATAAAATTATAATACAAAGCAATGATTAATCCCCTTCATGTTATGAACATGTATATAATCTATTGAAATTATTATTTACCATTACAGTATAAATGTAACGCTTTAGGTTATACTGTATAATCTTTATGTAGTCTCATAAAGTAATTGGTAATTTGTTCAAAGTATTGACTGTGGATTGACAGTTGACTTTTAACTTTTTTACT
>CABFVX010004711.1:0-14415 GCA_902151425.1 Timema shepardi
CCCACCTTCCCCCCAGGAAAGGGAGACACACCAACGGTCGTTTCCTATTCTTTATTTTCCTTATATATAATTTGTCGTTATCAATATAAGCAAGAACAAAACTTATTGTTTCGTTTCGGCCAACAACAATGACAACTAAATACCTTGTAGCATCAATATTATAAAGTCTTCTGGATCTATTATATACAATTAAAAAGAAACGTAGTAAGTCAGCTAAATGAGGTATTTACTATTTTCACAATGATGTTTCTCGCACCAGTGGTCAGACAGTTTGAGCCGTCAAGCTCTCAATAAATTGAATTTCCGGTGACGGGAAGGTCAAGTTTCGAATATCGGCATTCACCTCTGTAGAATCACCATAGTCTTTTTAAAATAATGTGGGTGCACTTCCTCTATAACAAATTTCTAGTCTTAAGGCCCCCTTCACCTTCCATGGCGTCGCCGAAAATCCAGTACCTATATCGAGAGCTTGACCACTTGTGATCTAAGTGTTCCGGGATCAATTTTAGGTATGGCTAGAAAGTTTAATGTTCTTAAATTTGGTGTTCATCTTTTTATAATGATGAACTGCCTTCCGGGATCCCATGTGTTGTTTCGTTACTATATAAGTAAGCTAGTTAATAAGTCGGCTGCTGATATAAGTTGTTTAAGAAATTTGACGTTTAATATCCTTAATAGAAGATAAACAAAATTAATATAGATTAATTCTATAATAGTAGAACTAATTAATTAGAACAGTAAAAAACAACAAATAAGGATTAAATTACTAAGTCAAATCATTATGTACAGAGTAAAGTTTTTTTTTGACAAAGTATTTGATTAGAATGAAACAAACACTTTTTTTTAGTGTTTTTCCTTAAAATCAGTAAAGTTTGCGGTAAACTACTCTTAATTTTGAATATATATCTATATATATTCCTCTCAAGGTATGACCTTATAACCACTAAATGTCAAGTTAAAATTAAATCCAGCAAATTGTTCCGGCTGTAACCCCGAGTGCAAATAGATAGAATTATAAGACATCATTATTGAGTTAGGGGCACACAAAACGTTTATATCTATAATACAGTTGACGTCGAAAATGTCCACGATTACAGTATTTTCTCTGTGAGAAAGTATAAAATCTCTAAAAATAATGAAAATCATGATTTTTATAAGTACATGTATCAATCACATCATTCCCATGCACATAAGAATGACAATTTAGTATGGTGGCACGAGTGAATTGTTTTATTTTAATAGGGTTGGCCAGGGTTCGATACCCTCCAGCTCTTTCCAAACATAAGCTAATCCATGCTTTCGCCTTACTTTCCATTCATTATCATAAGGCTAAACCTCGTCAACCAAGTAATGTGTGATATAATGACCCTAAAGTTGGACCGATATACGAATAATGTTACCCGACAGTTTAAAAAGTTACTAAATTTACTTTCATGAATTCTTACGTCAGGTCTTGTGGTTTGTCAAAAGGCTTTGATCCACAGGGTCGCGGAAAACCTTGACAAAATTAAACAATAATGTTTTTTTTCATTATCGCATAGGAAATTGTGGCTAATAGGTATTCCTTTCTTGTTCGATTAAATTCTGTTGTTGATTTGACTTTACACAGCTAGCGCGCTGATTCAATTTGTCATTCTACTTCTACCCTTCCCTTCGTTCGTACGCAACGGGAGCTTTTTTCTTTCTCTCTCTCTCTCTCTCTCTTAGCGCGTCTTACACCCAATATCATTGCTGAGGTAACTGCAAGTCTTAAGGTGGAATGGAAGGGACGTAAGAAAAAGCCAGTGTTTTTTCAGTTTTTATGGCAAAACATTTTGTTGGCCAAAATAAATAAAATATTGCTCCAGTACAAACAGAGAATTTAATTTTATTCACATAGTGACCTCAAAATTTCTTGGCTATCTCTCAAGGGTGTTCTGAAATTTAATGACAACTTTTTCTATACATTTAAAAAGTTTGTTAAATAATGCCGCTATGCTCATAACCGATATTGATGAACTGTTGATGTCAACATGTGTAAATAAAATTAAACTCTATGTTTGTACTGGAGCAATACCCTATTTATTTTGACCAAACTAATGTTTTGCCATAAAAACTGCAAAAACGCTGGCCTTTTTTCACGTGCCCTTTCATTCCACTCCTCTCTTTCAGCTAACTGTTGCCAAATCTCCTCGCTATCAGTTATGTCGAAAGGTGGTGTGCTGTGGTATTAAGGAACTACTGGCAACCTCAACTAACCAGAGCTGCGAAACTTATTTATATTTGAGAAGAAATTGACCACACAAAAACGAGAGAATGGCAACGTTGTTTCCCAATAGTAGCCATGCAGTTTCCTCAGCGATGATATTCAGTAGTAACGTTAAACTAAAAAAGGATGCTAGATATATTCTTTTTCCGGAACTACAAAATTTATTTTAGAAACCTGTAAGTTTGACCTCCCTGGGAGTGAATACCGGTGGTTGATATAGTTTCAATCTCCAAGCCCAAAGAAGTCTTGAGAAGTTGGATGTACCAAAGGGAAAGCAGGTCTGACAGGATTAGTATTTTAGAGCGTCAACAATACCCAATATGGCGACCTTGAAGTAGGCTGACCTTGCCCGGCCGGTAGGCGTGGTTATGGATATCTGTATTTAACTTTGCAAACAAGTGTGTTTTTTGTAAACAAAAATAAAGTTTCTGGCACAATACACCTACACGCCTTTGTGCAAACGTCCTGTTAAAACTTTACACCTTTTTGGTTTTTTTTCTCACGATAGTGGCTTTTTATTTTAGTACTAGTTTTCTCTGTAGAATTTACGAGGTTTCTACACTGTGTGTTTGGCACGCGGCGTTCATTACAAAATAGTGCAAACAAATAAATGTAAAAAGTTGGATACGTTTACTTTGCGTCATAAAGTACTGTTTCGTGACGCCCTAAAATAATTTGTAATGGATTTTCCCCCTAGGTGATTTAAGTGAATCACACACATGACAGACAATAACTTACAATTAACATGCGAATACAAGGACTATTTTTTTTATGTTTCTCACAAGTTTAATTTCCGTGATATTTGTCTCACTACCATAGACGACTTTACGGAGGCGAAGGGGTAGGTTAGGCAGTTGACTAGGTCAGCAAAAATGATATAGATAAGGATATAGGTCACCAAAAATATGTATTTATAATAATAATAATAATATTTAGCACCGCGTCTTACTACCCGTTCGGGTTATACGCTTTAAGTACTAATTACGCTAATGGATTAGGAATTGGGAAGGTTGAATCAGAGGAAGTGAACCCACATTTGCGTGGAGGGAGAGTGGAAAACCATTTAGGAAAAACCACCCCCAGTTCACCCGACCGAGATTCCAACCTCGATCTCCCCGTCCTTAGCAGTCGAGCTAAACACGACTAGCGCGTTAGCCAACTACGCCACCGAGACGGGTATGTATTTGTAAAAGCATACATATTTCTTAAAAATAAATTATGCTTGGTAAATATTCAGATTTTGCTTTTAATGTGAGCGTGTTTAATTTCATAATATATTTTTTATTTTTATTTTATAAAATTTTCAAAAAATTATATCTTTATGAGAAGATATGTGATTCAAGGACCATGGTTTCTTAACTCGGTGGTTTTAGTTTTTAAATTTATTGATCTCGAGTAACAGAAGAATTATTATATTATTTTTATTAAAATTTCAAAAACGAATGATTTGAGAAAAAAATTTTGGTTCTATCGTGTTTTACAATACAGTATAATTATTAAAAAATAATATTACAAAGTGACTTTGAACATCAATAATTAATTAAATTAATCGATGGTTGATAAAACATTATAAAATTTGAATATATAGCTTTATAATTATATTTTGAGTTTAAAAGAGTTAAAATTGTCCTTTTTTTCATTGTTTTCTCTTTTTTAATGTCTTGAGAGAGGAAGGTGGCATTTTTATGCTTAGCTTCAGCCGTACGGAAGATTCGATGCGCTCCTTGATCCAGGTTGAGTCCGACAACACTGGGCTTCGCTAGTGTCAATGTTCAGTGATAAACACACTTTCAAATGTATTGTTGCTAAAAGACTCACTTTTAACATGTTCATCATAAAGGGAATATTATAATCGTATTGTGCAGTGTGCCTAAGCTCTTTGTGAAGCAGGATTATGTGAAAAGGGGGCTGGTCCTCCACCTGAACTTAGCTTTGTGGAAACCGGCCAATTAACTCTAGATAGGTATTTGGGTCTTCTCTCTAGTGAAAAATATTTAAAATGAGCCCTTTTTTTAAAACTACCCTTGATAGTATCTAGCGATCTCCGTATTGAAGTAGTGCAGTCATCTATCTTAGCCTGGAGGCCGATGGTCTGGTGTATGGTGTTTGTGGCCCAAGGTGGCAAAAGGGTAAGATCCGGCCCTGCTCACTACCCATCCAACTACTCGCATCCCCATCCCCGGTGAGCCAGATAAGACGAGGCAGACACCTCTATCATGTGTCCTTTGCAAACCCTACCTTTCTGAACCCTGTTTCATTAGTAAAAATATGTGACGAGCCCAATGTACACAAAAACCGCTGGGATCAATGACCAAGGTGTCAATCTCATCTTGTTTGGTTTGCCGGGGTCAGAGAGGTCACAGTGTGAAGCTTGGCCAGACTTGATGAGGTTAGTTTTTCTTAAATTATTTTTTAATCTCTCCCTATGCCTGTGCAGGTACATTTCTTCTAAAATATACCTTTCTTAACTCTACTCTTAAGTGTTAAAATTAGGATATATGAGACACGTATATATATTTTCTTCTTAAGTGAACAACCCGAAGGTTGTTTTTATGTGATTTCAATCCATCAGGAGCTGGATATGCAATCAGCTCTTCGGTTGGTTAGTGTTTCCTGTGCTATCTGGTGGAAATCCAATGTACTAGGGGGGTATAAAAAGTGTGGTGGCTCCTCGTTGCCTTCCTCACTGAAGTCTATGAACGAGCGTGAAAGGGCAAACAATTTTTCCGGGAAAAATATTTTACAGGGTTCTTTTACATGCTACAATCGAAATGTGACCGGCAGATTTACCTCTCCCTCTGAAGGAAGCTGTGCTAAATATTTTTATCGCTCAGGAAAAATCCCTTGACCTCAGATGGGTTTTAACCCACGAACATCAGCTCCTGAGGCGAGCACTTTATCTCAAGACCACCGAGGGGAATATATATATATATATATATATATATATATATATATATACACCACATAGCAATAAATGTTAAAATGAGGGTATTTGAGACATGCGCACATGCATATATAAGTGTTGTGTATGACGCAACAAGACTCCCACCCCCTTTTTTGGCAGTCATGGAGGACCAGTCTTTTATACATATATTATGAGGGTAGTCAAGACATGCATATATGCATGTATATGCATCTCTCGGCTACCCTAATTTTAACACTTATATATATACATATATATACATATACATATACACACACATATATATAGTCCGATTCTGTAAGGAAAAAGCTTTTTTACCAATCAAAAATGTATTTAAAAAATATAATCTACGTACGGTATACGTCAAGTAATGTGATCATCAACTGTCACTTTATATATATATAATCAATAACTATAAAATAATACTAATATTATAGTAAACAAATATCAATGTTGAACGCAAACAATATTTGTGTTTTCTAAAAGTTTATTACTTCCATCCACTTCAGTGCCTTAATGGACTAAGGCGTCACACTCACAAAAGACTAGGGATTGCCGATGATGGGGATACAGGGGATGGGATCCTCATTTGGTGTACTGAGGGTATTTTTTCCAAAATTGTTAGCCAATATCCTTCCTCGCAAATGTGGGTACACTTCCTCTAAAATTAAACCCTCATTCTTAGCACATCAGAGTAGTTAGTAAATATGTGCACAAAGCGTACGGGTAGTAAGACACATTACTAAAAAATAAATAAAGAGAGAATCTTTCCAGAAGCCAATAATAAGACGCGGATCATTGTCTTTGGGATCATTGGGACACAGTCATTCAGAATGTGTTACAACTGGTGCGCTTGTCCAGCCGCATGCTGTAGGACCGTCATGTGAGCGTCTTATTGAGGTTGTCATGGTGACCTACTTCGAGACAGACATCATCTCCTCTGCCTACGTTTCTCTAGTATTGTGCGTAAACAACAACACGCCATTACGCACTCTCTTGATCCTTCCGCGGCCTTGGATACCTTCAAATTAAACCACTCGGCGTCAATCACGTTGCGTCACGTCAGTCGATTATCTCAAACACAAATTTGTTCCATAAAATACTGCCTAAGTCACGTGATGTATACTTAATAAACAAACAACTATCGGTAAGTAAGACAGATCTTGTCCGTAAAAGTTACCCAAGTCACGTGATATCAAACAACCGATTATCTCGAAGTAAGATAGAGTTGGTCCACAAAATGTTGTCAAAGTCAAATGTTATCAAACTATCGACTATCTCGAAGAAAGCCAAACCCACACCTATTGGCATTAAGATAAATATGTCAGTTTCGTCTAATCATTTTAGACGATGGCAGGGAGATCATGGTTAAAATCCAGGCTATAGATGTACTGAAGTTTTTTATTTTTATAAACGATTTCCCACTCTAGTTCCTGGTATATCCTTGTGTGTTTCCTCTCTACCCCTAAAGTGTCAATATACGAATAACCAAGACGGATAATAGGACACGAGGTACGAATAAAGAGTACGGTAGAAAACAAATTAAAATGTTTTTATTTTACAGTCACACAAAACAACAAAGAAGTCTTAACACACAATGACCTTCATTTTATTCAAGTAATTTAGATTGCAAAACTTACCAACGAATGCGATTGCTAGATCCCAAAAGTTTGGGAAAACTATATGGAATGTCGTAACCCTATGAAGTGATGTAACGTGGAATTTTAAAAAAAAGTTTTTTTTTTCACTTTAGAAAATACAACCACTTGGCAAAGGTATCGCTTTTGAATGGCAACATGTCAAAAAAGTTATTTCAAGATGAACGTCATATGGTTGCGCTCGATTATTGTACAAGAGACTTCAAAATGTGTTGAGGTGTCAGAATTTATTGCTAGAAAGATATATTACTTCAAGCTTGAATACATTTACGTTCATATATATTAATCTTTAAGAGTGTTTTAGTTTTCATTCCAACTTTGATGTGTGTTTTTATTTGAAAAATAATTTTCATTAAATTGTGAGTCATTTTTATCTTAATATATTTTAATATTTTTTGTTGATATAAAATAATAATCGATTTAAAATGTAAATTAATACTATATACATACATATATATATATACATACATACATACATACATAAATACATACATACATAAATACATATATACATAAATACATATATACATACATACATTCATACATACATACATACATACATACATACATACATACATACATACATACATACATACATACATAAATCAAGCCGTTCTCTTACAGGGTAGGCGAGAAACTGTGCATATAGCTCATAAAACAACTCCGTACTTAATCCATCATCACTAACTTTCTCCACACTTCCATATTCTTGCACACTCACCTCGCTTCAATAACATCCATACACCCAGTCATACATTATTTTTTATTCTTAAAACTTTCACGCATTCATCAACCACATTTAGCTACGTCTTACATGGTCAACCCTTCCTTTTGATCAACACACACTACATTCATATATTTACTTCATGACTCGATCCAAACTCATCCTTTCAATATGCCCAAACCAACGTAAGACGCTTCTTTCAAATTGACCAATTGGATTCCCTTTCAAACCACATTCCTTCAGCACCCATTCATTACTGATATCAAAGGATTATAGTAATACATCCATAAGGATTACTGTATTATTTATTGACTTTATCGCAATTTATTGAAAGAACAAAATTTTACCTGAAAACTGGCCATACAAAGTAAATATATTGGAGAAAAAGTCATACAAAATAATAGTTTAAAAAAGTATGCCTTTTGGGAACACATGTGCATGATGAACACAACCGAACGCTATTTGCATGACGTCATCAAAGGCCTTCGTTTCGTTTGGTTCACTGTATTAATTTATGAAGAGAACGTAGTCATTTAGGCGCTCTCGTTTGTAAAGCATTTTTAAGTGAGGCACAGACACCGCTTCCACAAAAAAGAAATATCCGAAAGGTTATTTTCATAAGTTTGTGTTTTAATAATATATACACGGTAAAAAAACATATAATGTTTTGTTATAAAAGGTTTGACTGTCCAAAGTAATGGATGTATGAGAGTAGATCTGGTAGCGTTGTCTATCTGTCACCACCTGTCCAGTGTCGAAACGACTTCATTCTCATCAATGACCAAACAAGTTGGGTGTTACATGGTAAAGCGTTGAGACGAGTTGCAGACGTTTTGGAGATCTCACTTTATTTAAGAAATATTTTGTTATTTTTTAATATAGTTTTTTTAATGTGGGTTAAAATTATCAGCAGGCTCCTGACCAGTTAAGAAGTTAAAATTTGAGCTAAAGGTTGAAAAAATTAACGACGATTTAAGCGAAAATTTGTATTTCTGGGATTAAAGAAAAAAAGCTAGAAACCTAGATCCAGCCTACTTACATCAAATAAAGTCATGTTTTTTTATAGATTATGTGGGTTTGTTTTATATGGTTTTGTGTAAGCTATCACACATTTTTTAAAATAATTTATTCTTAAAATTTTAATTTCTAAACTTGTTAGAACTTTATCCTACATTTGGTTGAAAACGATATTAAAGATATCAAACCACTTCATAAATAATCTGATCTTTATAAGCGTCTGCAACGCTTATAAGTTCTCTCTATGTAGCACCCTTAGGCGTTCACTTTGTATTATTTGGGTTGCTTGTGGTTAAAAGGCTAGGGATAGCATCTTTACTGGTTTTTAATTCTCTTTCCACAAAAATTCGGGTATATTTCCTCTAAAATTCTACCTTTATCATCCCTACGCCATCTATATATATTTAAAGCCTTAAGAAATTCATTACGATAGTGATTCATGGAGTTCTATAGTCTAAGGTGTCAATCCTACAATAGACTAAACTGCCGATGATGAGGAGGTCAGTGATAGAATCCCGGTCTGGTGTTCTGAGGGTAGATTTCCTAAATAAGTTTCCAAGTTTCCTTTCTCACTAATTTGGGTACACTTTCTCTAAATTCAAGCTTATTCATTCTTAGACCATTAGCGTAATTCTTACATAGTTATGCGTACAGCCATACCGAGTAGTAGGATGTTGTACTAAAAAAACGTGTAAACAGGCGTCATCCGTCTCCCGTACACGTGTTCTGCGAGACACGTTGAGTCCCTCCCTTTATGTACGGGACTGTATGTTTTTTTTTATCAGTCCACTGAACTAATATTTACCCATGTGACAAGCTCGATCGATAATACTTTCCACTCCTATATCCTATAATATTCCTCGAAGCAAAGGAAATAAACAGAATCTTTCACGTACGCGCCAGAGACGTTGACCAAAGAAGGACAAAGAAGAGAAGGGGAAAACGGAGTGTAACGAAGTCACGACCAAAGAATATACTGTAAATATTATAAATTCACACAGGTGGTCTCACTGTATATATATATATATATATATATATATATTCTATAATAATAAAAGGAAGTGATTTTCTGTGTGTGTGTGTTTGTATGCGATGCCCAGCCAAATCTACGGCACGCAGATATCTGTAACCTTTAACACATGTGTACGGAAGGGAGTCCGAATGCACCTAGAAGCAGGGTTTTAATTTTTTTTTGCTGGCTTTTTAATTAGGATATTTCTAACAAATTTTTGAAGAAAATATTTTAAATCTGGTTTAGAATTACGTTTCAGAGATAACGTTTCAAAATGAAATCGGGCACCATGGGGGTGTGGGGGGGGGATCTTATATAATTCTTATACCACAGTGGAGTGGGTCACGGGAATCACAGGGGGAGGGGGGGTATATAATTCATATACCACAATGGTTCACGGGCAGCGCCGTGCAAGATTGCTAGTGTATATATATATATAATTTAAGGTATTTAACCAGCATTTTCTGAACCGGTACACGAGAATTTCTATGGGAGAGATTGAAAGGACCTATCAATTTTGCCGGGTCATACTTGAACGCCCTTAATTATATATGATGGTGTGTTTTTCCCGGAGTGATGGCTTATCTCATATTTGTATCACATGCTTTTTTTACAAACACTGCAGTAGCCTAATTCATCAAAATAAAGAACATCCCAAAAAGATGATTAAATACTACTTTTTCATCCCCTCTTAAATTAACCATAAAGATTTATTAAAGTTCCAGTTAGTACTCCCCAATTTTCTTAAGAATTGAAATTTTTACGACTATAAAAAGAACAGCTTCAGGCAACCCATTCGGAGATCGAAACAAGAGCTCCCGAGATGGAGAGATTCAAAGTAGAGGACGCGTATAGTCTATAAGCCATTAAAATAACATTTTGATCAGACAATTCACAGCGGATACATTTAGTGTGTTTGACACCATCCGTCAAAAGTGACAACTGTTGTAGATCACATCACTATGCTCGCCTTAGGACCCAATGTTCTTAGGCTCAAACCCAGTTGAGGTTGACGGATTTTTGTCAAGCGATAAAAATCCGTAGCACAACTTCATTCAGAGGGGAATTAGATCCATCAGTCTCCTGCCGATTGTGGAATGTGAAAGAAACCTGTAATCACTTAAAAAATACCTTTCTGGCAAGCTTGGTAGACCCTTTCGTGCTTGTTTGTATATATTCAGTGTGAAAGGCAGCGGGAGAACACCAAAATACCTGAAATCCCCTGTTACATGGGATTTATACCAGATGGTGCAGGCAGCACTAACCACCAGAAGGATGCAGTCCCAGCTGCGGCTGGATATAAATAAAATGCTACTAAAACCAACCTTCGGGCAGTTAACATGGGAAGAAAATATATGTATATAAAAGACTTGGGTTATAGCGTGCTATACCACAACAACAACAACAACAGTTACAGTTAATATTTAATGTGTTCCTATACTTCCTTAGAAAAAGATGCAAATATATTTGTATATATTTCTAGCAGCTGAACGAATGTATCAAATTAGGACAAAAAATAAGTTTGCTTAGGATAATTAATAATATGGCGTTTTAAGCTTGGATATCAATATTTAGGAATAACTATTTTATGAAGACCAACATTGATAAGACGAAAGTGATGGTGATTTAAAAAAAAAAGCCATCGAAAATCAAAATTGTAAACCAGGAATGGGGAAACATAGAGCACTTCAAGTACTTGGGAAGTTTGCTGACAAAGGATGCTTACTGCTCCAAGGAAATTAGGTCAAGGATTGTCATGGTCAAAGAAGCTTTTAACAAGAATAGGTTATTGTTGTCCAGCAAGTTGAACTTAGAACTGAGGAATAAACTAATGAAATACTACATTTGGAGCATCGCACTGTATGGAGCAGAAACTTGAACTCTCAGGAAGATGGACAAGAAATACTTGGAGCGCTTTGAAATGTGGTGCTGGAAAAGACTTGAGAAGAGCAGGTGGACAGAGAGGGTGAAAAATGAAGAAGTCCTAATTAGAATGGGTGAGAAGAAAGCCATTTAGGATGTTATTCATTGGTACAAAGCAAACTGGAGCTGACACATCCTTAGAAGGAATTGTCTTCTGCACGTCATAGAAGGATAGGTTGAGGGAAAGAGGAGCTTAGGAAGAAGGAGGATTCAAATATTGGATGACTTGAAGAAAATAATAAAGTTTTGGGAGCTGAAGGAGGAGGTAAAGAACAGGGCGCACTGGCGGTCTAAGTTCACCGACAAAAGGAATGGACCTGTTTTAAAACTGAGCACCCAATAGAAATAAAAATCTATAATAGTATTTTGTATAATGTATAAATATATATTTGTGTTAGTTTTAAGCATGGTAATATAAAATGAAGAAAGACTTTTCATTATATTATACTGTATTATATTACTAAGAGATAGGTTGAGAGACATATTTATAATATGCATTATATATATATATATATATCTAACAATATTAATTAATTAAATATCTCTTGATTTTACACACACACGCATATATTTATAGAAAGAGAAGAAACAATGGAAAGAGAGGGGGTATAGAGGGGAAGGGGGAGATAGTTCTTCATTAATTACTACGTTAAAAACGATTATTAGAAACGTTATAATCCAAGGATTTTGATGAGGAAGGTTGTCTAATGGAACTGCATCCGCATTAACGTGGAGGATGCGAAAATCACAGTGATAAATCGCATATGGAGAGTTTCCCATTACATGGATCTGTCTGATATTCGTAATCCCGTCACCATCAATTTAGTTCATTGCGAGCCCAGATCCTAGAGCTGTCACATAAGGTCGGACCTACTCTATATCTCGTGAAATGTGAGAGTGCACGCCCTGCGGTCACGACCGGTGTAAAACTACCAGTTCCAACAAAGCGTGCGTGCGTGCTAGACTTTGTTTCCCACATTATACATTTCCGGTTAAACTGTGAGGGAATATAAGTGGTTCCGCTAGGTGAGACCCGTGGGACATAGTTTCCTTCAAATATACTCTGTCTACCACTTTCGGGGAACCTTTCTGAACAACTGTTTCTATACGCACCAGCTCAAGTACTAACTGACCCTGTATCGTAGGGTCTAGGGATATGGTATTGAAAGAAAAGTATATTATTATTATTATTAGCACCGCGTCTTACTACCCGTTCGGGTTACACGCACTTACGCTAATGTGTAATGGTAGGGTGATTGTGAGATGAAATGGAGGACCTACAGTTTAACGTGGAATCCGAACCACGGTGGAGGCCTGGCATTCCTCACATTCACAAGATGTCTTGTCAGAGGTGAAGGAAGGGTTTGGTAATCAGATAAATCTNATGGTAGGGTGATTGTGAGATGAAATGGAGGACCTACAGTTTAACGTGGAATCCGAACCACGGTGGAGGCCTGGCATTCCTCACATTCACAAGATGTCTTGTCAGAGGTGAAGGAAGGGTTTGGTAATCAGATAAATCTTTGTTGGGACCGAGGATTGAACCCCGGCCGCCAGCATAGAAGTCTGACACCTTACCCCTAGACCACCAGGTCACCTTAAGAAAAGTATAGATACTGTATTCATTAAAAGTATCGGAAGAAAAATATTGATACTGTACAAGTATCGATAACAGTTAGTATAGTTATCAAAATTTTAATCTGAAAAAAGGTTTTTTTTATCTAGTGATAATAATTTCAACTTTTACTTCATGATTGTATTTCCATACTTAGTTAAACACTGAAAATTATAATGGTTTTTAATACTTTAAAACAAATTTTACAGGATTCTTTTAGCTATCCAACTTCTTAAAAAACAAACTTACATAACTCACTCCTGGGAGGTGCCATTTATTAACTACACTCTTCGTTTATAGACTCTATCAAGATAGATGATTAACTATTGACGAACAATATAATAATGGACGCCCTTTTATGCTTCTTCTTCTTGAAATGCCCTTGAGGTGACTGAGCACATTGAGCTCTACAAAAGATTTAGTTTAGTTTTTGATGACCGTGCTTATTATTAAAGGAAGGGGTAGTAGACTGGTCGCCAATTGCAGTGTCATTTTTTCTTCATGTTCCTCCACAGTCCACCCTAGAAAACATTTAGTCTCATACCCCCAGCACGAGTGAAATTAACAAATAAAAGTTGTTTCTTTCGATACCGATCCGATACCGAAGTGTGAGTACTAATATCAGTAAAATAATGTATAAAAGTATCGAATAAAAAACACTTGTATCGAAAGGAAAAATATTGATATTGATAAAGCATTGATACTTTTTTCACATGCCTAGTAGTGGCTACGACCCTAGTGGCCCCAGGCTCAATTTTCATCTGGTACCATGAGCATTTTTCCCTAAAGGCGCGTTACCCCCAAGATCACCAGGGTTTGTTTAGTTAAACCCAAGTTATCTTGTAAGTATATCCACTGGTTCTATACAGGCACGGGCTCAGGACGAGGGGGAGAGGGTCAGTTGACTTCCCTGTGGAAGTTAGAAAATTAATACAAAAGACAAAATTAAAGTTCAACTTTTAAAAAGAAAATACAACACAGATAAATTATACAATTTTTTTTTATCTTTTTACGCGCAGACACCTCTTAATCTGGGTCCACACGTTCGTTATTCATCCACGTTTATTCAATTTTCGATATGACTCACGTGAATGTGTAAAAAATATAGGTTTTCATAAACGAATTTTTGTCGTGCATACCGAGTAACGAACATTTTTTCTGCATAGAAACAGTAGACTACCACAGATCAAAGAAGACTAATAACCGCCTGAGAGCAGTTCATCCACGAATACCGAAAATAGAATATGTGTGAACAGAGGAGCGGCGGAACTGTGGGGGACTCTGACCCCCTGGAA
>CABFVX010004711.1:18092-46248 GCA_902151425.1 Timema shepardi
ATATGTAAAGTAAATGTTAACTTCACTTTAACTATCACTACTCGTAAGATTGTTAATTGTAAATATGTAGGATCATTTTTGAAAGTTGTTTTGCCGCAATATAAATGTAACTGTTAGAAAATAACGTTAAATGTAGAATCTAAGAAATGAACTTTATCCTTGTTTATGTTATGTTCGTTTTACAAGAGTTATTTAGGTCACGAAAGAGGGGCCTACATAGATTAGCCGACGTAATATTTAACGTAAATGCTAATTGCGTTAGACTTAGTAATTTTTTGTGTTTTCTTTGATAACCTTATGTTGGGATCAAGTTAATTTAACTTTAAAATATATTTGTAAAATATAGAATTTACGTGAAGTTTAGTTGAGTTCGGTATGTCATGAGAACATAGGTAAAATTTGTTGTTAATTTATTCTTTGAAAGACCTTAAGTCCTGTTTTTTGGTTATGAGCAACCAGTAACAACGTTATGTTTGAAGGACCTTAAGTCCGACGCAAATATATCAATGTTTTCTTTCAGAATAGTAGCTATAGGATATTTTAAAAATAAGGCCGTCTTTTCCGTGTCTGTTAATATTTTTGGCAATAAAAGAATATTTTGTTGTAAACTTTTTCTATTTACTGTTGATATTTTCCTTGTATTGTTCCATCCTCTCTATCCTATAGATTAGGGGCCTTGTCTATAGGATCGGCTGAGGGTGTAATAGGGATAGGTGGGAGTTCTTGGAGGCCTGGGCTAGATCTTTTTCTTTATAGACTGAACTTTAACAGTTCAGTCCAGTAATATTATTTCATCCTACATTTAGGATAGTGCTGGTGCATTCGATTAACAAAATTTACAGGAATCGTCCAAATTCTTTGATAGGCTGGTATCTTAAGAAGTTTGTTTTAAGTTAAAGAAAAGTCATTTTCAATCTATTTTAAAATATGTTACTTAAAATATGATAAGGGAATAAGAAAATAATCAAACAAAGGGAAAAAATATCTGTATAAAAAAAGAAAATACGAGGTTTCGAGTTGTATAAGAAAATATTGTGTCATAATATTTGTTAACATTTTTTACATAGTCAAATGAAATACATTTAAACACAATTTGATAAACAGTACTACACTGCGTTGTTTATAAATTCCTTTATAAATTAATTCAGCCAAAGGAGCTATAAACCCAAATTAAATCTCACTATCAAAATACTAAATATTTCTATGTTAAATTCAAAATAAAACCACCAGTGTATTTTAAATTTAAATCAAAAGTTTTTGTTTTATTCTAGTGCATAAGTACGTGTTCGAGCTAAAAAGTTAGAGTTTGTTTTGTATAGCAAAATATAATATTACGTTTATTAAAAAATGGACACTATTAGTTTTAGTAAAATTAAATACTGGCACAATCTGTAAATCTGTCATTTTAGGTTATAGTATGTAAACATTGTGACAGGTAACTATTGATCTTAACCGTAATGGAACGTTAGATTTACTAATAAACTATTATTTAGGAGTTCCCTAATATTAAGTTCACTTAAATTAGAAAAGAATAAGAGTTAATGGTAAATACTGCGAAAACCCGATGATAGGGCCTACTTATTGTTTTGGATAGAGGTGTTTTGTCTGGTACTTTTTAGCATAGCTTTACATATTATTTCATTCAAATTTGTTTCACTGGCATAATCTAAAAAAAACAATTTTTACTCACTATTTATTACTAAAATTTAATTTGATTACATAATAAAAGTTAAAACAAAATACGAATGTTTCCTTTACCTTGAAATAATTCTGTGTTCCAACAATAGACACACTTCACAACAGCCGACGCAAGTAGCAACAGTAATACTGAGCCGAAGTGGTGGGTCTTCGCGGCAACTGGACATAAAACTTGAAACGCCAGACTCAAGTCCGTGCGCATGCGCATCATATAAAACGACCAGCTGATGGAAACTTTCTGTATCGCATTGCGGGTTTCATTCAAGTGACCCCAGCGGAGGTGAAATTAATTCAAGCGCATTTAAAAGGCGTTCAATTCCTCATCTACTTTGATACCAGACGTTACAGCTCTACTTCATGGTGTCAATCTATTCCCACGAATGTTCGAGTAATTCGTCTTCAGACTTTGAAGAAAACACTGTCCATTCCTGCCATTCAAAGACAACAAGAAACCAGAAAGTTTATTAATATATAAAAGGGAGTAAATATTATTTTTAATATTTTACCTTCACCAGGAATTAAACTCGAGACCCATCTATCAGTAGACAGGCGTTCTACTGGTTAAGCTAATGCCTTGAAATTATGAATATGTATTACTATAACCAACGCTGGAAACCGAGTGGCTGGAATGACTGAATAATTCTACTAGATTCTCTTTGACACTTTAGCTCAGTCGATAGTGAGAATGGGCCGTCCAACAGTTTAAAAATACACGGTTTTAGACATATTTGGCACTAAAAAATATAATAATTTAGTTTCACTTATAAAGGTTGATAGGTTTATGCCTTTAATCTGGATGCCACACCTTAAAATACAAATTTATAAAAAACTAAACTATTTTGGAATAAAACCAATACCGGGTAGTGTGTTCAAAGTCGGGCTACAGGTTAAAACTTTTTTTTTTATCGATAAGAGCCAATCTTGAGGTAGTATTTGACCTCTCTAATATCATTGTGCTCTTATCGTTCCTGTGGCCATGTTGTTTTAGCTAGAGGTGCCTAGCATTTTTGAGCTAGCAACACTTACCAAAAGTGTTAAGTGTTTCAAATTAGGTGCTATACTATCTAAAAAAAATATGTTGGAATCGAGAAAACAATATTTTGAGATGATTCAAATTTGAGTAAGACTCGTTCTGCTTATTATTATTATTATTTGCGTCACGTCTTGCTACCCATTCGGTTTATACGCTTATGTACTAATTTTGCTAAGGGTTTTAGGGATTCTTAAGTTTATATTTATAGAAAGTGTGCCCACATTTGCGTGGAAAACCATTTTGGAAAACCACCCTCTATACACGCAACCGAGACTTGAACCTCAATCTCCCCACCATTGGTAATTTAGTTTATTGCGATAGTAGCACGTTGGACTATGCGGCTACAGAAGCGGTTTATATTAATATTTTTAAAAATTATTATTAGATATCTAAACACTGGGTGTGCACTATTAGATGCACTGTCCAAGGTTAAATAATCTTAAGTCATATGGTTATATACATACACACGTTAAACGCCTCAAAAAGTATAAAACTAATATTCTCGGTACTATGAACTACACAAGAGCCTACTGTTATTACCTATTTCACCGAGACAGCGTAGAGAGGCAACCCTTCGTACATGCTTGTGTGGCTGGTAGGCGACCTACTATTACTGCCAATCTACATAGCATTTCTGTGCAGAGGTTTGCATAACAAACTGGGGCTTTGTTACTTAAGAGACATAAAGCAAGCCTCTACACATATTCGGCATTAAATTCTATTCTCTTTTATATACAAACACGAGCACCTATTGATATTATTACAGATAAAATTCAAAAAAACCAAATTAACTGTATATAATGCATTATTTTATTAAAGCTAGTAGTTCATATCTAAAGTATACTTACAAGGGTAAACTACTACTTCAAAAATAGCTTTTGTTGTCCAGTTAATGATGTCTCGATAAAATATTTAAGTTTTGGGAGGTCTCAAGGATTGTTTTAGAGTTATTAGTTGTATAACCATTAAATAACTTGAACCAAGTTTTCTTAGAATATTTTAAACATGACTGAGGTGAATTTAATGAGTCATTTATATTTTTATTTTGACTATTTATGTTATCATGTATTTAAGGGAGAAGAAAATACTAGACCTAAAATAATTGATAAATATAAATATTACAGGAACTAAAAGTCATCAATTAGGTATTTTAAATGTAAATACTAACAAGGCAGTAAGTATTATGAAAGAAATACACACATGGAGGAATATAGTAGAAAGCATTGCAATGAATTTTGTCTTGTGGAAATATTAAATATTCCACCATGCTTAATTAATTATAATATCAGTCATAAGTCTGGGGGTACCGATGAAGATATTATTTTCTAATTAAGAATTATCAAAGCACTAGGTGTGTGTTCTTCAGTGTGCTTTGTCATCAAGCCATTATTATTTTATCACCGCATATCACTACCTGTTCAAGCTAAATACATAAATATTAATTACCTTAGCGTTTTGAGGATGAGGAAGGTTGAATTTAGTGAAGCTCTACCCACGTTTGCGTGAAGGAAGGGTGTAAAACAGTTGTATCAAATTACATCCTCAGTATACCAGGATTTAAATCTCAATCTCCCCATCAACAGCAGTCCTGTCTATTGATAGAGTACACCTTAAGACCATCCAACACTGAATGAGCTCAGCTGGGTTAGTAAGTCATATTCTGGTGTGTTTTGAGACTTCGTGTTAAAATGCCAAAGAGAGATAGGATTTAAGCCCTGACCTTAATGTCAAAAATATCCGAGTGCAATGTGAGCCTAACGGCCTAAGCTACTTGTTCACCAAAACTAGTAGGTAGACTTTTTTTTATTATTATTAAAAAAAAATTAAGCCCTTCTACAAAATCCATTTTAACACACATTTAAACCTAAAGAATTGTTGTTCAAATCCTGGTTCAGAACTACTAATATTTATTTTCAAAATATAATATATTTTGACTTGTTGGCGTCAAAACTTTAGCTTTGTTATATGGTTTTCTGACTCAGCTTTAATATTTACTTTTTTTTCTTGCAGAGGAAAATCTGGTCATGTTATTTCTTTGAGAGTTCATTAAACCATCCGATTTGTTTAAAAGCCCTTGTGTGCTTCAAAGGTGTGAACATGCAAAGCAATGTTTAGAAAGTTTTCACTTTTAGTGTAACCTATGGTTATTAAAACGAGGGAATATTTTATCGTCAAAACAGACAAAAATAAACTGTACACATGTGGCTTTAACAGTGAATAGTGGTAGAAAAAACTCAACATATTTATTGTTAAATTAACACAGAATTAGCTTCAAAATTCCCATTCATATAAGATTTCAGATAAGTTTTCAAGTCCTTAAATTAAACGTTTTTGTTTTTTTCTAAAATAATAATGGGATGGTCCCTATATATATAAATTCCCATTCATATAAGATTTCAGATAAGTTTTCAAGTCCTTAAATTAAACGTTTTTGTGTTTTTCTAAAATAATAATGGGATGGTCCCTATATATATAAATTCCCATTCATATAAGATTTCAGATAAGTTTTCAAGTCCTTAAATTAAACGTTTTTGTTTTTTTCTAAAATAATAATGGGATGGTCCCTATATATATAAATTCCCATTCATATAAGATTTCAGATAAGTTTTCAAGTCCTTAAATTAAACGTTTTTGTGTTTTTCTAAAATAATAATGGGATGGTCCCTATATATATAAATTCCCATTCATATAAGATTTCAGATAAGTTTTCAAGTCCTTAAATTAAACGTTTTTGTTTTTTTCTAAAATAATAATGGGATGGTCCCTATATATATAAATTCCCATTCATATAAGATTTCAGATAAGTTTTCAAGTCCTTAAATTAAACGTTTTTGTGTTTTTCTAAAATAATAATGGGATGGTCCCTATATATATAAATTCCCATTCATATAAGATTTCAGATAAGTTTTCAAGTCCTTAAATTAAACGTTTTTGTGTTTTTCTAAAATAATAATGGGATAGTCCCTATATATATAAATTCCCATTCATATAAGATTTCAGATAAGTTTTCAAGTCCTTAAATTAAACGTTTTTGTTTTTTTCTAAAATAATAATGGGATGGTCCCTATATATATAAATTCCCATTCATATAAGATTTCAGATAAGTTTTCAAGTCCTTAAATTAAACGTTTTTGTGTTTTTCTAAAATAATAATGGGATAGTCCCTATATATATATATATATATATNAAATCATACTACCCGCTCCAATATATTAAATTAATTTTAGGATCCCTACAATAGTATTGTTCGCTGTTGTAGTTCTTGTAGGCTAAGAAGACATAATATAACAATGCTGGACAATATGTTTCACGACTCAATCCCAAATCAATGTAATAATCTGTTCAAGTACTTACATTATGAATCTGCTTTCAATAGAATCCTGCTAGGCTGAACGACGCACGGGAATCCAAGACCGGCGACTGGGGCAAGAAGGTCCGGTGTAACAACAACACTCGTCCCGACGCTCAAAATGGACTAGCAAGTAATGGGACATGGACTACCAACGCCTGCTAGAGGATACTTACGTAGCTGACCTCTGACGGATGGAAGAAGAACCTCCTTCAAAACATCGGGTGATTGGAAATGTTGCTAATTTTCCGATGTAGCGAGAACTATCAACAAAGGATCTACGTGACTTTTTGCAGGCATCGTGACGTCACCGCGTGTGTTTTTGTATCCCCACCATAACAACGAAATCCCTATATAATGGCTGTGCAAGCGTGCAATAATTGACTATTCTACGATCAACGATCGACGACAGAGCATTGTCATGGACCTGGACAATGGCTGGAGAAATACTTGTAAAATGTATCAAAATCGTCGCTTAGACGAGTGGAGTTATGGACTCTAACTTCTTGGTCAACTATAATCTTTTTACATATAATATTCTGTTTCATAATCTAACGTATTTATAATTTAAATACTCTATCTTTAAAATGTCGCCGCTCGGGCGCTGGACTTGTACATTTGTATTTATTCTCGTAAATATCCTCAGTTACGTGCTAATTAGAAGTTGACATGTTAATATTTAATCGTTTGGAATTGTAGAGTATTCCCGTTTTTTTAAAGTAACTTTTCATATTTGAAATTATGGTTTGAATTAACGTTACGTGAAGTAACTTTTTATTGGAATTTGAATTAGGATAACTTTAATCTTTTGTAACGTAAGTTCTGTTTGAACAGCTAAAGTTTGTTTATTGAGGGAACTGTGTGTCCCATATTCTCAGTCAGATCGGATAGTCCCGTGGGAATTTGGCTTAGGTCTGGTAGTCAAACCCTCACGTTTTGTAAACACTGTTGTGTGATCGTCAAATTTAAATTACTTAATATTTATATCGTTTTCTGTGAATTACGAAACCTTTGGAACCATATCTAGGAGCCCATTAGGCCCTTATAATTTTGTATCGCATTTAAATATATACACTGTGGTATTGTCTCATATAGACTGGACTGTCAATATAATGATGAATGTCATGTTTACTTTTGTTAAAACACTTGCGCAACTTTAATTATGTAAAGTTGTTTACTTCGAGTATAATTTCCAACAGAACTCATTATGATATAATGAGACCATGTACTGTTAACTGCGCTTTATCTTTCAAATGAATAAAACTGCTCATTTTGTTGAATCTATATTTTTTAATAATTTCCATTCTTCATGTAGGTTAAGTTTACCCTCTCCCAATTAATACCTTTTATGGTCGGGTAGTATTAGGACTCAGAGAGGGTGCAACAGAAGCACACAAGGTATTTTAAACAAATCGGATGGTTTAATGAACTCTCAAAGAAATAACATAACCATATATCTCTCACAAAGTTGTCCTTGTGAGAAATAATTTCCGCGGAGATCAACGCCTGCCACCTTCAGGGTTTGTTCTTGCGATGTGTTGGTCATCGCATAGCAAACCTTGATAAGACATTAGATGCATTTAAACTAGAAGGTCAGGTCTGATGAAATCATGGATGTTCTTGGTATCACGACCCAATTCCCGTTGTGCAACCTGTCATGACAGTCGCCTCTATGATAAAATATTGCAGACTGTTTACCTGTAAGCGGGTTCCATTAAATAGTCTGAGTGGGTTCAAATTACGCAGCAAAATAATAGGGGCTTAAATTTTAATTGAAGAGGCTGAATGGGTAATCTGAATGGATTAAGGTAATTAAAAATTCGACAGGTTAGTGCTTATAGGCATATACGTGCGGTACGGCGCTGCCCTTCAAACTGGTCTAAAATAGTCATGGATTTTATCAATCGATTCATTTTTGTAGATAGAATAGCTAGCTCCTGAAACCACGAAAGTCTTGTTTTGCAGAATAAGTATATCGGTATAAATAAAATACTCATATCTGGATATCCTCGACCACGACGCATATCTCTAGGGTTATTCAAAGACAGCTTGCCTTCGTGCGTTGCGAAGATTCCACTGAAGACCGAGTTTCAGCATTATATCGACATTAAGTTTTTGTCTTATCACAGGCGGATGCACATGTTAATTGACAGGGAAGGTCTCAAAATGTCTGGGCATGTGCAGGACCATTTCAAGCAGGTGTTGGCCTCGTCAGCTATAGTGAATCGTAATGACCGGTAGTTTGTCTGAAGTCTCCTGGGAACAATTTGGCTTCCTAGCACAATGTTGCTTCTGAGTTCTAGTTAGCTCTTCAATTGATGTTTTATGTAACATTGTGGTATAATTCCATAATATAAGGGATACATTTTGCAGTAATTTTGATGTGAAACTTTACTTCATTATGTTGCACACGGTATTTGGTCGTTAGAAATTGCAAAGGTAATTTAAAAGTTGCACACACTGTTCTGCCCCCTTTTAAAAAGTAGCCGCTATAATCGATGAAGCCACTACAAATGCAACACATTCCTTAAATATGAGCATAGCCAAGAATAAATAATTAACTACAAAAGTATTTCCCTTACTTTCGGTAACATCTTTAAAGAACACTTTTTTCTACAGGATCTTGAATACTCGACAATAGTTTGATTTATACGATTATGTTGTTCTGGGTTCAATAAAGGCTCAACCGCTTCGGAGGCCACGTGGACTAACGCAATACCTTCGCGGTGGACGAGGATGCTAATGACAGCGATCGAGGTTCAAAATCCAGCCGGGTGTACTGAGTGGTTTTTTCAAAATTATTTTACATTCTTCCTACACTTCCTCTAAATAAAACCTTCAAGATCCCTAAAGCCATTGGCTTAGTTACCACATAAGCGTATAATCCAAACAGGTAATAAAACGCGGTTCTAAAAAAATAATAATATAGAGGCTCCTTTTCACTAAAAGTTTTTAATGGAATTGGCTGATCGTTTGTCATCTTTCTCAAAGTATCTTTATATAAATCCGTGTGAATTTTCTGGTAGAAGACACAACTCCTTCACGGTCTTGTTCGAAATGCCTACCTTACAAATTGATTTGTTTGGTTTAAGCTGAATTAAAATTATTTTAATTGAAGTCAAAATTGTATACTAATTCATCTGTTCTGGTTTTATGTTCAATAACTTCCGGCATGCTTGTCCCGTGGACGAGCCAAAGTGCAGAGGATCTGTCACGTAAAATAGATTAATATGATGGAGAGCAAATACCAAAGTGGATAAAAGCTACACAAAGCGGATTTTCATAACGTACCCCTCCAGTGTGAGTCATCCTCTGATAAGAGTATCAGTGCGTTGCGAGAGTTACGTCAACCACGTAAAGTACATTTTCAAATTAAGATGGACCTTTGCGACATAGAGCTGCATTCTCAAATAAGTGTTAATCAAGTGTACGGCATATTCCCATCACTACGACGTGGGGTTCAACAGAAACACCTTGCTTTCTGCAGAGGGAATTCTTAATTTTCCAAACATAATATTAGATGAAGCAACCTCATTGTAAGTAAGCCTCATAGCAAACTGATCTTCAGTGCACATTCGGAAGAAAGTTGTTAATGGTTTGTTGCATGGGTTATTAGTGACGCCAATAACATTAATTGTAAAATATATTTATTGTCAATTTTCTAGATGAACAACTAAATGCATAAGACCTTGAATAATACCTAATGAAATGTTCCCTCTCATTGCTTAAGTTAATGCTAAAGGTTCCTTGATCAGTGGAGTTAATGTTTTACGTACATATTTAATGGAGTTTATGAAAGCACAGCATCACATTAATGTGAATCAACCTATTGTCTGACTTCAACGCTCAAGAAAGGATCGTTGCCGAGCACCGTCTATAATCAGGATGCTGTTTACGCTATTTAGGATATTCGACATGTCCGTCAACATAGCTCTTTGACTAGCTTTTGCTGCATGTACATAGACCAGGGGTCTTCAACCTTATTAAGCTCCTAGGGCCAAAATGTCTCTTGTTGGTCCGCAGGCTGCAATACTGCATCAACAATATTAGGAATGAGCACCAACTATGTTTGAATGCACCTGAAATAGTACTCTCTCCCTTGTCTACTAGAGTAGTCATTTGCCGGTTCAGGGTAAATTTTTACAAAAACGTAATATTTTTTTTCACATAAGAAGTAAAAATAGTTTATAAAAAATTTAAAATATGTATTTATTTTGTTATTTAACTGTGTAAATTATAAATTTGTATTTATCATTTTTTTTCTCTTGAAAATTATATATATATATTCCATGAGCCACCGCGCTGAAAAAAAAAATGTTAAGGCGGGCCAGCAAGTTGCCTGTGAACCACAGGTTGAAGACTCCTGACGTATACAATCGACTCAAAACCTTCCCAATAAAAATCTACATTGTATAAAAACCAGCATTATAATCAGTTCTAAAGATCTTAGGGAAGATACATATAAACCAACACTTTTTTTTATAAGTAGTTGAGATAAAAGTAGATGAATCATTATGGTTAACCAAATTCCTAGACAAGTAACAGATTAGAAACATAAACTAAAATTATTCCATCTTTCAGAATATTGAATCTGTCATTGTTTACATAAATGAGCTGATTTTTCTTTAGGTCAGCTATTTTTAAGGCAATATTTGAAGAAAAAAAAAGTTGTTTTTATTATACTTTGTATGCTTTTTAAACTTAGAAACACCTATTTCCAATGACACACTGGTTAATTATTAGTAAGAACAAATCAAAACATTTGTATTTTTCAAAAAATAATAAGAAGTAAGTTTTATTGTGTAAATTGAATGGTTTTTTTAAATTACATATTTGTGAATATTTTAAGATAATATTTTTACAAAATACTTTATCATGGGTGGATTCTGATGGAAGTGTGCTATTTGTCGGCTTTCAAACAATGTTCATGCTGATATTTAGTTTGTTTTAATGTAGTAAATAAAAATTGATAATGAGAACACAAACTTACATGCAAAGTATCTTCATGCTTCATTTTGCAGTCGTCAACGAGGTCTGAATTTGAATCATAACTAGTTGTGGTTTCCCATACATTATTTTGCCTCTCTCTTTCTACAATAATGCAGGTGTATTTTCAGTTATTCTCCTCATTTCTACCCCTTTTATTAGGTTTATGAACCTTATGTAGAATGTAATAAGAACAACAATATTAATAACAATCCAACACCTTATCTCAGTCAGTAGCCTGTCTGCCCACTGAACTAAAGGTCCTGGGTTCAATTCCCGGCAAGGTCGAAACATTTATCATTGGTGACATGTGGATTTAACCTTTCACATTGATAAATTAACGGCCGGGGACTGGATGTTGCTCCTGTCCTAGTCTTAAGTTAGATTATAAGGCATATGAAGCTAAGGCAGGCCTAGCAAGCCGGTTTTAGAAAATATATGGCTTGGGAAAAAAATTGACCCAGAACATTGGCTGGAAACAATAATGGATGTAAAATAAAGTAATAATAATCCTGAACAAAACGTGTGTAATCTTCATTCCAAAGTATCTGGCCTATTATTATTCAACAGGTACACATTGAATTAATCAATGAGTATATAAACTTGTAAGTTAAAACCCTAGGCCCACAAATAAACGGCAATATCAAGCTTATTATAGCAATGATACCCCAAAACTACTTCACTATATTATTAAATAAATTAATAAATTATCTTAAAAAGCTTTACCATAAATGTGCTTGTTTTTATAACTACCAACATTAGTCTAATTTGAAATAGAGACAAATATTATTACAGACATTCCAGAGAATATGTTTTTTAATAAAGTTAAATATCAGTTTTAGACTCAATAAGTAAAAATGTCATTAGCAACACCTCATGGTTACTAGTTATAGTGAAAATAATACTTGTTAATTTTATTTTCCTATGGAAAAAGTTCAGGGAGGGATGGGAACAAATGAACTGGAATGTGTTTCTTTTTTTTCTTCCCTGTACTTTCTTCCTTATATAACCACCAAAATGTGATTCAGAAAAAGTGAAAAGAGGTTTTTACTAGAGAGTTATATTTTATAATATTTAAATTATGCTAATAAAATGTTCAATTTATGTAGGTTTTTTTTTCTAAAAATATTTACAAAAAGTCACTTTAATATTAAGAGTAAGTTTAAAGGGAAAAAAGGGAGTAAGTCCAATTTTAACCAAAATTGTGTTAGTGCTAACATCTGTTAGACAATCATGAGACCTTTCTAATGAACTTTAGATTATGGTTAAAAGAGGTCTCTTGTATAAATTAAAAGGGTATTTGCTGGAGTCTTTATGTGGTCTGAGATATAAGTCATGGTCCATGGAAATGATGCCACCTTGTCTCCCTGTACTCTTTATATATTATAAATAAATAAAATTATATATTAAAGCTGTTTTTAAACCAAAATAATAATGAAACAGGTTAACATAAGCATATAGAAATATTGGATCAATCAGAATAGTTTCTAACTCTCAGTATAAACATTCTTTGCACATTTTATGTGTTTTGTGAAGATAGACAAGTTTTGTAACTTCCCTCAACACAAAAGGAGGAAAATAATGGAAACTAGATTGGGTCAGATTAGTTTGTACGATTGAGTGGCATTTGGAACTCATAGCTAAAACAATAGGACCAGACTATGAGTTGGCATGATTTTAGTATGTTGGAAATAATACAAATAAACGTTTATAGTAAAATAGTTCATTTTTAAAACAACATAAAAAAGGAACGCTAATATGCTAAAAAAATGTTATCAGTTTCTCTTTACATATTGATATATATGCATTAAAAACTTCAAACATATAAATAATAAATAACAATAATATTCAGCAATTTTTTTAAGCATTTGGGCCACTAGACTATCTCACATTTGAAAAACAATAACCTATTTAAATACACACAAAAATAACCACAGTAGCATATGGAAGACAGCACATAAATATAGATTCCAAACCAAACCTTCTTATATTACAAATCAGCATTTTTTTAATCATAAATTATGACACTATATTATGGGTTTATTAAAAATGTAGGGCAAGTACAGCAGTTGCGAAAATTGAAAAAACCCATCGATAGTATTTAAAATTAAAACCCTACTATTATATAACATTCTTTAATGAAAACTTATATTAAGGAATTTAAAACATGGAATATTACTTACATGCACAAATTCAGCCAAATCACAAAAAAAAACAAAAAAAACTTGCTTTACCTTAAGCAGTGTTTTTCTGGTACAATAAAATTGAACAAAAAATATTTTCATTTTAATATATAATTAAAGTGGTTATTTAGATAGCGAGTTTGAGAGAAAAATAGGGTTTGAATAATATTCGTTTATAATTTTATATATGAATTCGTTGGTTAGACCAGTCTCATCTCGGTGAGTCAGGCAACCGGTCGGGATGTAGTAAAACATTCTGGTTGGTCCTTGAATGCAATACCCTTTCATCAGAATCATTGATTTCAGTTGAGGTGTCATTTTCAGAGTTCCCCCCTAATAGTTCTGAATTCTCACCTATTGGGTCAACTGCAATATCTTCGACCATATTGTCAACAATAATGCTTCCATTTGGTTGTTCTGGCTCTACCTTGTAGAGAATGTCATGACACAGGGGGCAGCGATCTTGAACGTACAGCCACTTGCGGAGACACACACCATGAAAATAATGATTGCAGCGCGTAATCTTGGCGCTCTTCATCTCCTGATAGCATATGGCACACACGTCATCTAGACGATGAAGTTGTTCTGCATTAGCTTCTGGCAGTGAGTTGATTTTATTCACAGCTGTGCGTCGTTTCATAAACACACTCCACCCGGCTCGTGCCTCACACCAGATGTTGAAGTAGGCATGTATGCACATCATGATTGCTCGAATGGCTCCGCCAGACTCAAAAACCAAAATCCATGCTCCATTAAAGAAAAGGAAAATTCCAAAGCAAAACTCAACGGTGTTTCCAAAAGCACGAATATAATAAACATAATCATCCAACTTCTCCCAAAATGTGGTTCTGTAAGCATCAATCAGGAAAAGCGAGTAAATCATGAGTGAAACAACTACTTTGACAATGACTTCAATACTGAAGGCAGATACCGCAAGTAGCCAGGTGCTCATGGAATATTGAGACCAGAGATAGATGAGTAACGAGACAGGGAATAGGATCAAGAAGGCACACACGCACAGAGCTCGTACGTGACGATGGAAGGACGGATTGTGCGATGCACTAAGAGACATTAACAATGGGTTAACTATATTGTGGATAAAATGTAATAATGCTGTGAACAAAAGGCAAAAGTTTCGACCGAGCCTAATAAACCTCTTTTCAGGGTCAAGAGTGGTTAGCCCTGTTTGAAGAGCAAGAATGTAAAACAAAATGGCAGACACAGTCCCAATGCTTTTGTCATCATCGTCTTCTGTCAACAAAACCCATTGAAAAAAGCATCCAATATAGTGGCATATGTAAGACACAATACTAGTCATTCCTAAAACCGCTGTCACAGTTTCACATCCGCTGACAAGAAGAGTTTTTGTCACGGTCCACAAATTACCAACTACAACTAAACTGTAAAGACTGTGGTTACCTTGAATCCCATGGTGTTCAGCAAGGAATCCCAAGAAATGCTCCAATACCCTCAGTATCCAAAATGTTCTTAAGACTGTTGGGACATTGAGCCTTACCCACTCAGTCTCAACAAGCGCAGAGATCCCATAATTGCTGACAAAATTTCGAGCGTGTTGGTAGCCTCCATATATGGTTTGTATCACAGTGACTGTGCTGCACCACAACATAAACTTGACAAGAGCCAAGGGTAAAAGTGCCGAAAATACTGGGGCATGATGTAAAATTGGTGAATACAATGGCAGAAGAGCTAACACAGATGGTCCCATAAAACTGGCGGGCAACAGCTTCTGTACCAATGAATACCTTGGCCCTAAGTGTACATACATAAACAAGAAAGCAAGGATACATTGAAGAGCATAGTTCTGAAGAACGACGAATCCATAGCTGTTGGGATCAAAAAGTCGATTAAGATTTAGTGACAAGACATCCTCAAGGATGCTTGCTTGGGTTGTAGCTATACCATCTTGAGTGTGGTCGGTCATAGCAGCGATGGCAGCCTTCATTGTGCTCACATTGGCCCAGTATGACACAAATACAATTCCCACTGACATGAGGTACATGTATACGATGACTAGCTGTTTTGTCCATAGCATAAATATACATGTAGCCCCTATTACACCTAAAACAAAAAACAATATAGCTTATTAGACAGATCAAATTGAATCTCAGATTTAGTTCAAATTAAACATACAAATAAAAATTTGTTTTACAAAGGCAGGGATTGAGACATACACTCATCATCTATTTAGATGTTATGAATCAAAATTTGTAATAAGAGTCAGCAATTGTAAAACTATTAAAAGTAATATTATCACATTTTAATGTTAATATTTTACCAACATTCAAAGTCAAATAACCTTTACTATAATAATGGCTGGTCATGAACTATTTTTGTTCAAGGCATCAAAATTAAGGATTTCACTATCCTAATGGTGACAATGCTTTCAACCGAAGTAATTATTTTTCACTCTAATTTATTAAAAACCAATGTGTTACTAAACCAATATGACTAATTAGTTTACTATTGGCGTACAGTACTTTGGTGTACTGTGCATGTTTAATAAAAGAATACATTTTTAATATATTAGGTTAAGTTTTTAAATAACCTGTAGTATATTAGTAACTTATCTATTTTTTCTCCCACCAAATGTATCAATTTTCCATCTTTCTCTAGCAAAAATGTCACAGATGAAAAAACTTTTTCTGCTAACAAAACTTTGATTAAGCCCTTATTTGTAAATTAAAAGAAATAACATAGTATGTTAAGAAGATGCAAATACTTTATAACGAGACCTAATTACTTTTCCCCCCATCACATTATAATAACGCTATACACATTTTAATTAGGCTAATGTGGAAGGGCCGAGAAAGAAAAACATGAATATACTCAGATTTGTATGGAGGAAAAGTGGAAAACCACTTAGAAAGTTAAACACTCTTGTTTAGTCTTCAAACTCTAACCTATTTGCCATATATGAGCGTGTCACTTAGTTTGTGAGTCTATTGATGAGGGTAACCCATGAGCTTAAACTAGATAGCCTCAATTCTATTTTTACATTATTATTACTATTATTAGAACCACGTTTTACTACCCGTTCGGGTTACACGCACTTACGCTGATGTGTAATGGTAGGGTGATTGTGAGATGAAATAGAGGACCTACAGTTTAACGTGGAATCCGAAACACAGTCGAGGCCTGGCATTCCACACATTCACAAGTTTTGATTAATACACGTCTTGTCAGAGGTGAAGGAAGGGTTTGGCCATCAGGTAAATCTATGCCAGGACCGAGGCTTGAACCCCGAACTCCTAGCACAGAGGTTTGATATCTTACCCATAGAGTGAGAGGTCACCTATCTACTTTTACTTTTACACATCCACAAAAAATTCACCCAGTTTCAACAGCAGTGAGATGATTGTATGCCCAAATAATCTTAAAAAACTAAGGGGGTAAGAAAAGTTTACATTAATCCATGCATACCTCACTTTAGAGTACTTTTCCATTAACGCTTGCACTTTCCTTGCTCTTATAGGGGTTTTTAGGCAATTTTACACTTAGCAATACAATCCTGTAGTATTTTTTGTATTTTTGCGGGTCTTTATCTATTTCAAGCTTAATAAATTATTTTGTTAATGTTCATAGGTTTTTATATGCACTGGTAAGTGAAAAAAAGGCTGTGATTTGCTTTAAGGTGATTTCCTTTGAGGCGGTGATCTGGAATCCAACCTGCCATATTAACAAGGTATGCCTGTATTTGATTATTATATAAAATAGCAATATATATTAATATTGGTAACATAAATGATAAGTTTTTGCTTAAATATTGGACAGTTGGACTAATTGGTGGGCTTCAAGTAAATTTGTCAAGCCCTGTAGGGAACAGTTAGGACAACAAACCACAGTGTCTTGTGTGTTGATAAGTACTGTCTGTGCACAGGAATATAATCTCAACTGTCACTACATCCAACACCACGCTGATTAGTACCAAGAATACATTGGGCAAGCACATGTTACTAATGTATCCGATTTGAATAAAAAGGTTAGTGCCCAGAAATCTATTTTTAAATTATCAACACAATTTTTTTTTAAATCTTGGCTTAATTTGCTAAGTGCAGTTAGTGCAAAAGCAAAAAAAAAAAGTTATTTGATGGCGATTTTATAAAAATATTGTTGTGTGAAAATGGCACATGCATTCAGGGGAGAAAAAACTGGCTAAAGAATTTAAAAATGCTCCACTATCAAAACAAACTGTCACAATATGAATCGAGGAAATAGGTTCACATCTATCAAATAGATTAAAAAGGGTTATTATTTATGTACATATTTTGTTTCATCTTGAACATTTGTACTGATAAGCTAGTGATAAAAGTGATAAACATTGTAGTGTAATATATCTCTAAAATACAAATTATCCCCACAACCATGTATATTTTACCATCCCAATTCAAACCAAGGCTCATTGGATTGATACCAGAATAGATAAATAGATAAATAGAATGAACATGCAGGTCACAATTAACAATATTTAACAACCTGCTAAGGTGCAACATTTCATAAGTAGGACCCTTTCCAATTGGAACAATGTAATATTCAAAGTGACCCCTTTTTTCCGCTCAGGAAAGAAACAGGCATTAACTTTTGGGAAATGGTAGGTACCACAAGAAAAATATCCTAGATTGAGTGAATTTAGCAGGAAAATTGCATTCATGTTAAGGTGTGTGAATGCACTTTTTCCATCATGAAGGCAATGAAATTATCGCAAAGAAACCTAATGACCGAGGACCACCTTCAGGACTTGTTAAAAACATCATCGGCTATTATGAACTTGTTGCTTCGCATGAGCGTCACAGTCTTCCCATTAACTTGTATTTAATTTTAACAACAATCTTTTACTTTAAAATGTATTCAAAATTGTAGAAATTTTTACAAATAGAATTTGAAATAAATATTACCGTCTTAAAATAGCCCATGGTTATTATTTCAAGGCATGTCACTAAACATTGGCTAAACAAAACATCGTGCAGCCCATGAATCCAAAACACAACATATATTAGCCATTGTTTGTACAAAAGTTGGCCGGCCAACCTTGACTAAAACCATAATGAAACATATCAATAACCATACATTTCGAATATTGTAAGGTTCTGCTATTTACAAGCTTAGTTTGTACAACCCACATGGACTAAAATAGAACCTTTTCTTAGGGAGAAAAAAATGGCTTCAACAAAGCCATAGCTTGTTTTACAATGTAGAGAATGGCCTGTACATCTCATTTTTCTATAAGAATATCAGACACATAGAGGCAGTTATTCATATGAATGAGCATTTTATAAACTAAACATTTCTACATTTACTCATCAGGGCTAATTAGAGTATAAAATTCATTCATCAGCATCACAACAGTAATTTATTGTTAGTATACCCTATAGGAAAGTTTTGTAACAGGCATATTGGTCAATAGATACTTTTTAATGATTTGTTCAATTTTAACATACTCGGATCCTCATGGAAATAACCTTTTAAAAATTAAAAAATGATTTTAATAAATTCTACCACCATTATTTAAACATCATTATATTTGAGTTGTGGAAATATGACAATCTGTCAAGTGTTGAAGTTGCTTTAGGCCCTATGTGAAAATATATTTAGCTTTATAATATTTAAAGTGACACAAAGGGGTCATTAATTCTGATAGTATCTATGGAAAAAGTGATTCCTAATTTTTTTCTGATTTTTTTCAGGTACGGTTTTTTATATACAGCTGCCAAAATATTTCAAAATTTGTAAAAAAAGACATGCATTATAATTTTGAATTGCCTGTAACTTAGACCCTATTTAAGATAAAGAGCTGTATAATGTCTCATTTTAAAGCTCATTAACTGGGCTTTAAAATAATATTTAACATGATAGGGTCTCAAGCAATCTCATTTTACAAGCAATCATTTCTTTTTTGTTTTTTGAAAATTTCCAAAATTAGTTTTTTTTAAATATGAAAAAAAATTATTTTGGTTATCCGACCTTTTTCAACAAATTCTGTAAGTTTCAAACTGGGATCATAATGGGATTATAAATAAACAATTTTTCATTGATAACATGTTGATTTTATACAGTCAACACTTGGCAGTATGTTTTACAATCAACTATAGGCCTACACATTTTAATTTATTAATCTTAAATAATATTTATTATAATTATTCAATGAAAATATTACTTACATTAATATTTATTTAATAAGTTTTTAATTAATTGCGTAAGTAAATAAATTATAATTAATAAAGTCAAGTATAGCTTTACTTTATTTTTACATGGGAAGTGGTATTTTCCTGAACTGCACACAATGCATGCATGTTCTAACAGGCAGAGAACTATGAAGAAATCACCACATTGCTCAACCTTCACACAACCAATTAGTCAGTGTTCAGCTGTGGTGAGAGCAATCAGTGTTTAGGCATTTCTCTCTCTATATTGAATTAAAGTTACTTTCTATAAAGGTGTATGTGTTTGTCTTTAGACTATTAGTGAATGTGAATATTCTATGATTGGGACATTTTATTTTGTATAAGTCTTAGTGATTTTTTTAACAATACAACTTTTATGCTTTGTTTAAATCTGAATATTTTTTAATTCATTGTAAGAGAAGTTATAAATATGGATGGATCAACATCAAAGACAAAAGTGAATTTGTTTTGTTGCAATCCACTCAATAAACCAAAACATAATTATCACAATAAGAACTTGAGATTGGTGAATAATAATCTGCTACACAAGTTCAGTTCAAAGATTAAGTCTGGTGATAAGATATGTGACAGTTGTCGCAAATTATTGTCAAATTCTGTGAATAAAGATCAATCTACAGAGCCTCCCTCTGATGATACAGATGATGATTCACCCCAAGAAATTAATATTTCTTCTCCTGAAAAAGCGGATGCTCTGGCTTGTTTGAACCGTAGCCTAATTGCTATAAACGAGTCACCGATAAAAAAGCACAGATTATTGGAAAAGATATACCCAGCAGAAAAGCTTAAAAGAGTAAGTGAAGCTTTTAAATTCAAAGTGCTGGAAACCAGTGACACTTCTGATAGTTTGGAAACTCCTTCCCCTGGTGATGAAATACTTCTCCAGATGAAAGAAAAGTTTCGAACAACTACAGATAAAAGTGTGATTATGCAAATCCTTACTACATTACCTTATAGCTGGACCGTACAGAAAATTCAAGATGAATTTGGTGTAGCTAATTACACAGCCCGTAAAGCTAAAATACTCCAGAAAGAGAAAGGAATTATCTCATACCCTGATTCAAAACCTGGAAAAACATTGAAGCCAGAAATTGCTGCAAAAGTACAATCTTTTTATAAGAGTGAAGAAGTGAGCCGTATCATGCCAGGGAGGAAAGACTTTGTCTCGGTTAAAGTATGTGGAAAACGGGAGCATATCCAAAAACAACTTATCCTATGTAATTTAAAAGAACTGTTTGTACATTTTAGGGAGAAACACTCAGATATTAAAATTGGATTTTCTAAGTTTTGTGAACTTAGGCCAAAATACTGTGTTCTGGCAGGAGCAAGTGGTACACACAGTGTCTGTGTGTGTACAATACATCAAAATGCTAAGTTGAAGGTAGCACAGTGTAAATTCCCAGAATTAAGAGAAGGTGAAAAACTGATAAAAACATACCAAGATGCTTTACAAACATTGATATGTGATAATCCATCTGAATCATGCTACTTTGGTGAATGTTCAAACTGCCCAGGAGCAGATGTTTTACGAGCTAGGCTGGAATATTGTTTTGAAGTAAACTGTCTTGAGAATGTGACATTCAAGCAGTGGGTTATAATTGATAAGAACACCAGCTTAGAGACTTTCACTAAACCACGTGAGGAATTTATTAATGATTTTATTGAATCCCTTCCCAAACTTCTGAGACACAGTTTTATTGCAAAACAGCAATCGTCATTTCTTAGTCATCTTAAGGAGGTACTAAAAGAGGGTGAGTTCATAGTGCTTTGTGATTTTGCTGAGAATTACTCCTTTATCTTGCAAGATGCTGCGCAGGGATATCATTGGAATAATGCACAAGCAACAATTCATCCATTCTCCATCTACTCAAGAAGTGACCTAAGCGGCGAGTTGCAGCATACCAGTTTCGTAGTTATTTCTGATTGTCTTATCCATGACACCATTGCTGTTCATTGTTTTCAACGGGTACTCATGGATTTCATGAGGTCGCACTTTACTCCAACTCCATCGAAAATATACTACTTTTCCGATGGATGTGGAGCACAGTACAAGAACCGACTTAATTTCTTTAACCTGTGTTTACATGAGGAAGACTTTGGGGTCAAAGCAGAGTGGCATTTCTTTGCAACCTCCCATGGGAAAAGTTCATGTGATGGGATTGGTGGCACTGTGAAGAGACTGGCTGCAAGGGAAAGTCTACGCCTTGTTTATAATGAGCAAATCATGACACCCCGGCAGCTTTATGAGTGGGCTAAAGTAAACATCAGTTCCATGCACTTTGCATACAGCACAATCCAGAAGCATAAAAATGAAGAAATGATCTTGAAGGACCGGAAGATATCTGCCCAGACTATTGAAGGCACCTTGAAACTGCACTGCTTTATCCCTTTAAGTAAGAGTAAAGTACTCACTAAACTGTACTCCTTCTCAGCATCTTCAAGGGAGGCAGAAACAACAACAAGGTGTGATGATGAACTAGACTTCACAGAAATCGTTGGTTTCGTGACATGCCTATATGGTGACTTCTGGTGGCTGGCGTGTGTTCTTGATTCATTTGAAGATAAGCAGGAATTCAAAGTGAGTTTCCTTCATCCCCATGGTCCAGCTCCTTCAAATTTCACATACCCTACAGTACCTGACATTCTTCGTGTGCACCGAAGCAGCATCCTCACGACAGTGGATCCATTAACAGCAACAGGAAGAGTTTACACATTGACAAAGGCCGAGACAGAAAATGCAACCAGAAAACTTTTTGCAGTGAAACAGATGTGAAGTTTTGAAGTAGGTTCAGTAGGTACTTCAAATTATTTTTATAACAAATTGGAAAAATACAAAATTACACAGTGCATGTAGTTTTAAAATTAGGTTTTCATATGATCCCAATAAGATCCCATTTTGAAACTTTCAGAATTTGTTGTAAAAGGTTTGATAAACATAATATAATGTAACCATGACCGAGACAAAAAAGGTAAATCTAGCATTATCAGACAAGTGTGGAAAAATTTAAAAGAAAAAAAAGAGTATCAGTACATTCTAAAATAAAGTGATTTTGTAAGTGTAAACATGAATACTGAATTTGGGATTGAATTAGGCTAGAACACAATTATTTTAACATATTTAGATGCTTATTTTGGTTATTTAATATTAACATTGTTTGGAAGAACATGTGTGGCATTTTTACACAAACCAAATGAATACCCTGCCAGTCATGGATCGTCAAACTGGCAAGTAATTAGCACATTAACAGTTGCATCAACTTATGCTATTTATGTTTTTATAATAATCCCATTGAGATCCCATTATGAAACTTTCAGGATATGTAGAAAAATAATGTATATTTAGCATATATTTTTTTAAGAATTTTAAAAAATCTACTTTTTTTAATATTCAGAATTTAAAATTTCTTTGAATGACCTTGAGATTTTAAAAAATATAAAATTTGCATGTGTCATATCAAATGAAAGCCCAATTAAAGATCTTTCAAATGAGCCATAATTCAGGACTCTAGCACAATTAGATCCAGAGTTATGGTCAGTTAAGGTTTGCTCAGCAGATCAAAAATCATGTTTTTTTAAAAATTTCAAAAATTAATAACTCAAAAATGGATGCAGTAAAAATTCTTTAAAAAATTATACTTGTTTATAATGATGAATTCTACAAATATACCAAGTTTCATAAAAATAAAAAATGGTCGGTTTGAGAGCCTGGTTGATTTGACATGGAATGACCCAAAGGTATTTCTATAGAAGTAGTTGGTTCTCAATTACTTGTAAACATGGGCCACAATTTTACTTTTTTCATGGACCAGATCATATGGTATGAAAACTTGAGGAATAGTAAACTTACATATATACTCAAAACTAAATAGATAGGCCCTACCTCATAGTATTAAAATAATTATTTTTGTCTTACTGATAAGAAATCACATTTTTTTAAATCACTTATTTAAGTTTTAAATATAATATTTGAGAGGCAAATTAAAAGTAGGCCCTAAATTTGTCTAAGTTATGAAAATTAAATCAGTAACTGTTGGCAAAGTAGGTATAAAAAAAATAGAACTAAGGGCTTACATGGTTTTTAATAAGGTTGTCATGCTAAATTAACCTGATGTTAATTAAACTAGCGTGGGGTCCAGTATGCCTCTATTGAATATCAGAGGTATATTTTTTATTTGAGATATTTAACTCAAACTTTCTGAACCGACTAATTAAGTATATCAGTGCAGGAGAAATTCTATAAGCGAGAGCGAAATGGAATACCAATTTTTGCCAGGAAAGGTATTTTCACATAATTTCCAGGGTGTTTTTACACGACACAATCAGCAAAGGGACCAACAGATTTAATTCCATTCCGAAGGAAGTCATGCTTAAGATTTTTTATCGAGAAAGGTATTTTCACATACTTTCCAGGGTTCTTTTACATGACACAATTGGCAAGGGACACACAGCTTTACTTCCCCTCCGAAGGAGGTTGTTCTAAAGAAAGATTTTTATCACTCAAGAAAAATTTCACTGACCCCGACTTTATTTGAACCCACAAACGTCAGGTAATGAGGCTAGCACTTTACCCCAACACTACCGAGGTCGAATAGAGTAACCTACCATGTTGAAATAAACTATTAATAATATTTAGCACCGCATCTTACTACCCGTTCGGGTTATACGCTTTTTAAGTACTAATTACACTAATGGATTAGGAATTGAGAAGGTTGAATTAGAAGAAGTGAATCCGCATTTGCGTGGAGGGAGAGTGGAAAACCATTTAGGAAAAAACCACCCCCAGTTCACCCGACCGAGACTCGAACCTCGATCTCCCCGTCCTCAGCAGTCGAGCTACTCAACACGATAAGCGCGTTAGCCACCATATACATATTTTATGGTTATTTTTTCCCCTGTATATGTCATTTGTTAAGCAAAAAACTAAATACAACTAATAAATAATCTTAATATTGTTATGTCTCAATTGATTAAAAATAAGTTAATAATGCATTTTTAGCGTCTGTTACAAAGAAGGCATGTTTCTGACATTCAGTGAAACATTTTAAACATCTCTCATATGTTAAAGATTAAAATTGTTTTATTGAACACAAATTTGACATTTTAATATTATGTTTTACTCTATAACAAAGAAGATATCTCAATTATTGTGTCAAAGATATTTTGGCATTTGATTTTTTTTTTTGGTACACAAGATTTATGTTTAGGTTTATAACTTTTTTTAGCACCGCATCTCCCTACCCATTCAGGATATACACTTATATACTCATTACAATATTGGTTTTAGGAATAAAGAAGGCTATATTTAGATGAAGTGTACCCACATTTGTATGGAGGGAAATTAGAAAACCATTTTTGAATAACTACCCTCAGTACCCCCAACCATAACTCAAACCTCAATTTCCTCATCATAGACAGTCTAGTCTATTGCGAGAAAGACACCTTAGACCAGTGTTTCCCATAGCCCTAAATATATTTTCCCTGCCTAGCAACTCAAAGGGTAGTTTTTATTTATTAATTTCATATTAATGTTCAATAAATTAATTTAAATAAATTTAAATAACAAAATCATAATTATTTCAATAACTTTCTGGCCTAACTAAACAAAATGTAAAGCAGCATTTTTAGTGAAAATGTGACTTTGTTACAATGTTCAGTATGTTGCCAAAAATACTATTTTTGTGGTTACTTTAATACTATTTCATTCTTGGGGAGAGTTCTTTAGAGTTTTTATTTTGTATTGATAGATGTCATTAACCAAATTGAATAAATTTTAGTAACTTTTTAATCTTACAAATAAAAAATTACAAAATAAGTTCTTGTGAAAAAAATGGTAGCAAAACAAAGTTTTTCAGTGACAGAAATGATTTTATCTCCTTTTATATGTGACCTTTTCAAGTTTTTAGTCATATGTTCATACGCTGAGTATAATGCATCATTCTAAGGATCTTGATCGGTACAAGACCTGAAAATCTTTGTTCACAGATGTAGGCTTTGTTGTCAGAATTGGGAAAAGCCCTTTAAGCATTCAGAATCAGAATGGGCATATCCATTAGCCAAGTCCAAAATTCATAGTACAGTTTGGTTTCAAAACTTCAACAATGTTGTAAGTATTGCAGTAACTCTTCATAATGTCCCAGTTTGATGAAGTATTTGTAAATGTAATATTTTATATAGTTTGAAAATAATTTTAAGACCTTCACACGACCCTTAGGAACATCCTTACGACTCTCATTTGGGTCGCGAACTAGGGTTTGGGAACCAATGCCTTAAACTTAGATCATGCAACCCCTAAAGCGAGTAATGTTTAGGCCTAAGTTATATCTAAAATCATCCTAGCCAAGATTAACTTAACCTTCCATGTGTGAGTAAATAAAATTCTTAATGAAACATTTTTTAGGCCTATTAACATTTTATGAAAAGGAATTGAAAATCAAAACAGCCTAATAGAATAAGAATCTATGGGCCTACAGTATGACCATGATAGGGGAGCGGGTTTGTGAATATAGAGCAACATATTTAAGAATTCTGAGATTTAATTATAAATATGTTGACCATGACACATGAAATGTTAGCTTTTGTTCAGTTAAGATAGTTTAGGGCCTATCATAATAAAAATGTGAACTAATTCATCTAGTATTAAAATACTTTTGGTGTCATGCCATGAAATTCTTTTGAATAGGCCTATTTGTTCTTATAGGCCTAGTAGTGTTCTATTGTGAATTAGATGAGTTTTCTTGAAATGTTTTAAATAATACTGTAGCCTACTAAGAATTATTTTACAATATAAATTTGGAAATTGAAAATTTGCTTTTGTTGTGTTTATAGGGCCTAGATGGTTACTTACATACTTAACTAGCATTAGGAACTCAGAAGTTCATTGCGACACTCACAAAAGTAAACCACCTAACTTTATCTTTGGCTAGTTTTATCCAGTCCAGTTCACACCATCTCTCAATGAGGAATATTCTAATGTTATCCTCCTATCTGTGTTAAGGCCTTCCCAATGGGTTTGACAGTGAATACCTTGAACAATGTTCTAGAATATCACTTTCACGCTGCATGCCCTGCCCACCGTAATCTACAATTATTATTATCATTATTATTATTATTATTATTATTATTATTAGCACCACGTCTTACTACCCGTTCGGGTTATATGCACTTAGGCTAATGTGCAATGGTAGGGTGAATCTGAGATGAAATGAAGGACCTACAGTTTAACGTGGAATCCGAACCACGGTGGAGACCTGGCATTCCTCACATTCACAAGATGTCTTGTCAGAGGTGAAGGAAGGATTTGGTAATCAGATAAATCTTTGCCGGGACCGGGGATAAAACCCCAGACGCCAGCATAGAAGTCTGACACCTTACCCCTAGACCACCAGGTCACCTACCGTAATCTACAAGACATTATCCTAGCAATGCCTTGTTAGTACAGGATATGTAACTCATAATTTTGTAGCTTCCTCCTTCCTAGTAGCCTCATCCAATTTTGGTTAGAAACATAACATTTATCAATTATGACAGAAAAATATTAAATAATCTCGCACTCACACAGTGTTTACCTCAGTTCATAATTTTATTTTCCTTTATGTTGCTTGGTTTGAAGTGAGCTGTACAACTTTTTTGACATGGTAAATAATAAAGTAGTAGGCTACATGTTACACAGACCCAAAGAGGTTATCCAGCAATTGATTTGAACCTTAGTTGGTGAATAACTATAAATAGATGTGAATAGCTATCGATATAATAATTATGTTAAGTGTTAGTCTAATTAGCTTAGGACTAGTGTGAAATGGCTTAAGAAACATATGAAAAAACTAACTTACCAACACATGACAAAATACATTTGAATAGAGTAATTAGAAAAACTCTGTAAAACTGAGCATCATAATTGTCTTCAGATTCAACAAATGATAAATTATCTTCTGATGTAGATCCCACATTGGTTGAATTTTGATAAAATGTTTGATTGTCACCCTGTGGGAGACCTAGTCCAAACATCAATAGTTCATCTATTATAAATATTGGAGGAACACGTAATATTACATCAACAAAGCTTAAAACTTTCCTACGCAAAGACATGATGCTCATAATGCCGAGAGATCACTTCAAATACAAAACAACAAAGAACATTTTTACATATATTTAGTAAAATTGAAATTTTTTACAATAATTTTAGAAAAATAGCAGTGCACGATAGTCTTGTTAACAAAAAGTATACGTTTAAAACAACTATAGGCTGCGCTAGCGTATGCTCCGTCACGATAATAGATGACAATCGATTCTTCTGCTTAGTTATGTTTATAACCGCAACGCCACGCTACTCACGTCGTTTGTAAATAGTTTCATTCATCTGTTGTAAGATGGCTATCTTGTTAATTTTAATTTTCGTTGAGGGCTAGACATACGAAAATTTGTCATTCCAATGACTTTACAGCCATTTTGTATTTTTGCGCAAAACTTCACATCAAGACATTTTCAAAGAACTCAACAAGTATTTTAAATCAACTCTGATATTCACAGACTTAGATATATTTTATTGTGATACCTCTCTCTTGGCAACAGGTTTCGATTTTTAATTTCCTATAAACATAAACTTTTTTTAAGCCATAAAACTATCAAAATTAAAATTAAATTTAACTCAACAAAAATCAATGTTTACAATAACCAAACCTCTGTAGGCATATATATATATATATATTTATAT
>CABFVX010004712.1:1237-18354 GCA_902151425.1 Timema shepardi
CCATTCCCCCCCCCCCCCCTATATTACGTCACTTTTAAGATTTTGTAATTCAGATTATTTTAATTATTTCATTTTTTTTTAGACATAAGGATTAGTAACAAAACTAGTGGTATTAATTCTATTACTATAAAGCAATAACAATAATTGATTAAAATTAGTCTAATCAACGAATAAAAATGAAACATTTAAGAATTTGCTGACCACGTTTTTCTTATATATTTTTTCTCACTATAAAAATTGATAAAAAAATCAAATAAGATGGATTCTGATACCCTCCCTCACTCTTTGGGTAAGAAAACGTTACCAGATACTGAACCTATCCCCGTTTAATCCCTCCCCCAAAAAGGTCCTCACATAATTTAAGAGAAAGAGTCCTTGGGTGCCAAAATAATTAGCAACAAAGTCTGCCTTGGTGGTCTTGGGATAAAGTACTCACCTAAGTACCCGATATTCGTGGGTTCAAACCCAGAAGAGGTTGACGGGTTTTTCTTGATCGATATAGATCCACTTCACAACTTCCTTCGGAGGAGAATTGGAGCCGTCGGTCCTATCTCAGGTGTGGCGTGTGAAGAACCCTGGAAGTATGTCAACATAACCATCTCGGTAAAATTGGCAGGCTCTTTCGATATCGCTCATAGAAATTATCGTGTTTGAAGTCGGTTCAGAAAGTGCAATTTAGATATCTCAAGGAAATAAATAATAAATAAATAAAATAATTAGTCTGGGAAATTGATTATTCTCTTTGGTGAACAGAGCTGTCACTTTTTCTCGGAATGTGTCGGTAACAGAGTATATTATTTTGGTTATTGTCTTTGTTGGAATGTGATTTTTTTTCCATTGATATATTTCTGCAATAATAATTATTTTTCGCATATTATACGTTCTATAAGCATTAGTTATAGATATTATAAATACCTTTGACTAATACTAACAATAAAATAAGATGTCTTCAATCTTGACTACAAAGAAAATATGTTTTTATTTTATAAAAATTTCTCTCTACAAAAATACTACTATGGTTTGGGTAAATTATGTTATAAGGAAGAGTAAAGTATAATTTAAAGAAAATGTAAGTTACCTATATTTGCGAGTATGAAGATCGGCAAATAATTTAAAACAAATAACTTTTTTTTTTAGTAGCTGGCTGAGACACACCAACCTTACCGTCAACGATAAACCAGACTCAACGATTCTGCCACTTAGACCACGTGGCCACCGATATGGGCCCTTGTGAATCAACCAGTAAATTACACATAATTAAGGTGTAAATGTAGGTAACATTAATTAAGGGCGGTTTTTTTGCACTTTTATAGCAAACACTTTTTTTTGTCAAAATATATCAAAAGTTCTTCAGTAGAAATATTGAGTTAATTTTTTTTCGAATAGTGATATCAACAGTTCTTGAATATATGGCATAAGTATAACGACCTTAAACGAGACATTTTTTAAATGGGAAGAAAAGATCACCTAGCTCAGTCGGAAGAGTATCTGTCTACTGAGCTAAGGGACCCGAGTTCGATTCCCGGCATGGCCGAAAAATGTATCATTGATGAAATGTTGGTTTACACTTTCACGGTGATGAATTAACGGACGGGGACTGGATGTTGTGTCTGTCCTAGTCTTAATTTTGATTATAAGGCATATGAAGCTACGACAGGCTTAGCAAGCTGGTAGAGAAAAATAATGTGTTTAAAAAAAAAACTTATTCAGGCCATAGGTTAGAAACAATAACGGATGTAAAAAAAAAGTTAATATTAAATTCCAGAACATCTATGAAAGATATTCAAGAAATGTTGATATCACCTTATGGAGAAAATTAAACTCTGTGATACTGCTGGATAATTATTTTATTCCTTTTGATTGAAACAATATTTTGATATACCCGCCTCGGTGGTGTAGTTGGCTAACGCGCTTGTCGTGTTGAGCTCGACTGCTGAAGACGGAGAGATCGAGGTTTGAATCTCGTTCGGGTGAACTGGGGGTGGTTTTTCCTAAATGGTTTTCCACTCTCCCTCCACGCAAATACGGGTTCACTTCCTCTAATTCAACCTTTCCAATTCCTAATCCATTAGAGTAATTAGTACTTAAAGCGTATAATCCGAACGGGTAGTAAGACGTGGTGCTAAATATTATTATTATTAATATTTTTATATAAAAATGGCACAAAAAACACTGACCTTATCTCGTGTCTCTTACACTCCCACCTTAAAAGTGCTGATTGTTACACGAAGTGTTCTACCTCTAAATATCACACATTTGGACGACATAATAATATATTATTATTTAGCACCGCGTTTTACTACCCGTTCGGGTTATACGCTTTATGTACTAATTACTCTAATGGATTAGGAATTGGGGAGGTTTAATTAGAGGAAGTGAACCCGAATTTGCGTGGAGGGAGAGTGGAAAATAATTTAGGAAAAACCAGCCCCCGTTCACCCGACCGAGATTCGAACCTCGATCTCCCCGTCCTCAGCGGTCGAGCTCAACACGACAAGCGCGTTAGCCAACTACGCCACACGAGGCGGGTGACATAATAATAATATGACCTCGAACAAAAATGTTGGTGTCAGAATAATCTATATATTTCCTTCAGGTGATAATCTCCCTCTTATCTGAAACTCATGGGTGAAAGGATAATACAGAGGTACACATTTTATTGGACTTTGAAACTATTTCGAAAAATTGCATATGTTATCTAGGTACTGATTAACTGCCAAGATAATGGAAGCCTCTGTCACTCACGTAATCACATTGAATTGTGCAAGCTAAGAAGCTTAGTTTTCACATCATTCTAAATGTTTATACAACTATTTGATTCATTTTAACCTCCACATTTTTTTTGTAAAGATTAACATTCTATCCTATCAATCAATTATCATTTTGATACATAATTATCACTATCATTCTTTTTACCTGAATTCGAACTTGATCTGTTGAAGATTTATTTTTATAATTACATGCCCATTACTACAATTTTATACGGATTTTATTTTTTAATATATTTTTTATGTTAAGAATATGTGAAAAACTTATTTATATACTATTTTTTAGCATCGCGTCCTACTAGCCGTCCGGGTTGTACACCTATAGGTGACCTGGCGGTCTAGGGGTAGGGTGTCAGACTTCTGTGCTGGCGACCGGGGTTCAATCCCCGGTCCCGGCACAGATTTATCTGATTACCAAACCCTTCCTTAACCTCTGACAAGACATCTTGTGAATGTGGGGGAATGCCAGGCCTCCACCGTGGTTCGGATTCCACGTTAAACTGTAGGTCCTTAATTTCATCTCACAATCACCCTACCATTACACATTAGCGTGTGTATAACCCGAACGGGTAGTAAGACGCGGTGCTAATAATAATAATAATATAAACCTATAAACTAATTACACTAATGGTCTAGGAATTAGGAAGGTTTAGTTGAGATTAAGTGCACCTTCATTTGCGTGGAAGGAGAGTGGAAAGCAATTTAGGAAAACCAACCTTAGTGCATCCAACTGGGATCAAACCAAGATCTCCCCGTCTAAGCAGTCTAGTCCAACAGTACAAGAGTAGCGCGTTAGACCACGCAGCCACCGAAGCGGGTATTATTTGTATACTTAATAAGTTTATATTCAATATATGTTTTGAAAATATATTCAGAAGTTAAATTCTTCTATTAATTTTACTAATTTTTATTCACTAAAATAACATAGATATATTATAATATAAGATCAATCGTAATTTTGTTATCACACCATCTTACCACCTGTTCAGGTTGCACACATATAATAATACATACTATAATGGGGTAGATATGAGGAAAGAAACATTTTAGAAGTAATCTACCCGAATTTGCGTGAAAGAAGAGTGGGAAACTATTCAGGGAAAAACAACCCAAATAAACCCTAATCTCCCTGTAATTAGCAGGCCAGTTTAACACCTTAGGGCTTAGGCCTTAGACTATTCGGTACACTGAAGTGGGTCACAATCTAATTAATTTTAATAATTAATAATAGTAATTAAATTTTAATAATTTTTAGCTAAAATTAACCGACCTATCTATGGAAGTTTTCTTTGGGTACAGTCTTAATGTTAAATTTTTTATTAATTTTTGGTCACTGCGTTCTAAATACCCGTTCAGGCTGTAGGCTAATGATATCAGATTTAAGAAAGTAGAGTCGGTGACCTGGTGGTCTAGGTGTAAGGTTTCGGACCTCTGTGCTAAGGTCCGGGGTTAAATCCTCGGTCCCGGCACAGATTTATCTGATTTCCAAACCCTTCCTTCACCTCTGACAAGACGCGTATTAATCACAACTTGTGGATGTGGGGAATGCCAGGCCTCCACCGTGGTTCGGATTCCACGCTAAACTGTAGCTCCTCCATTTCATCTCACAATCACTCTACCATTACACATTAGCGTAAGTGCATATAACCCGAACGGGTAGTAAGACGTGGTGCTAATAATAATAAGGTAGAATTTTAAAGAAAGTACATTCTAATTTGCACGGCTGGTGAGAAGGGAAACCTATTAGTAAAAAAACGGCCCTTATGAGACCTGAGAGGGATTAGAGCCTTGAGAATCCTATTGAATCTAGGATAGTTGCAGACATTTGAAGGTGAGGAAGGTAGCAAAAAAAGTATACAAGTTGGACAGTTGCGACCAAGCTGACTGAACTACTGAATTTCTGGTTTATTTTGTTGCAGTTTCAGCAACCTAGCTGATAAACTCCTTCATCTTTGAAATCTTTCATTATCTGTGATGGTAAGATTTGATGCGCTCAGGTGGTCTTTCAGTCTCTACGAGACATCTTTGAAAGTTCACTTTAAAAAAAACTTATTATTTATTCTTTAGCATAAAGTCTTACTAACCGTTCGGATTATACGACTATTTACTAGTTAGTTACGCTTGTGTTTTTAATGATTAGAAAGGCTATATTAAAGGAAGTGTACCACCATCTGCATGGAGGGAGAGTGAAAAACTATTTAGGGGAGGGGACGGGAAACCTCAGTTCACCTTACTGAGACTCGAACCTCAATCTTCCCGTCATCAGCAGTATAGTCTATTGCGAGAGTAGCGCCTTAGACCATGCGGACACAGAAGTGGGTGAAAAAACTTTAAAATATTTTATCTTTTTTTAAACATTTTTTTTTTACTAATCTCTAAAAATCGAGAAAAGGAAACCCGCAGCGTTGTATGATGGGTATTCTTATCGAGTTCATGTGAATGACAGAACCGGCCATGTGACGTGACCTATCTCTGCAGGAGAAGACCAAACATTGCAAAAGAAGGTTGGTCAGTGTGGTGTCGACATTCGGGTCGTAACAGTGTCAGATCACACGTGTGTTCCAGGTGTTGATAATTTGGACGTCAAGAAACTAACCTAACCTACACTATCTTGCCAGCCTCAAGTCTGGAAAGTGTTAAGAGGAATAAATGGTATATTTAAAAATAAACTGAGGATACAAAATCTCAATGGCGCACCTAAGATTATGGTTTAGGGCGGTTATTTGAAAATGTACTTGAATATGTAGTTACATAATAAAAAAAAATAATGGAAAATATGTTTGAATACACTATAAACTCAATTTATTGAAGAGACGAGAGTTTGTGCTGATACCCGTCTTTTTTCTAAATAAAGAACAAACTAACAGCAATCATAACAGATCACCAACAAATTCACGATTTCAAGTAGTGATGTCACAGTTCAATAAATCCCCCTATTACAGTGCGATCGTTTGTAGTAATTTTAGAACCCAGTTGGGTTATACGCTTTAGTACTAATTACGTTAATGGGTTAGGAATTGGGAAGGTTGAATTTAGAAGAAGTGAACCCAAATTTGCGTGGAGGGAGAGTGTAAAACCATATAGAAACCCCCTACCAACCCAGTTCAGGCAGTCTAGTTTAACAAGAAACTAGTGCTTTAGCTAACTAAGCCACCGAGGCGGGTATCGTTTGTAAAGATACCAAGAATAAGCTATGGATATACGGAGCAGACCCGCAACGCATTTTCTAGACCGTTAGCTAATAATTAAGAAGAAGAATGTTTGTCGTTCAACAAATTGTTGTATATAATATTGTTTATCTTGTACGTAATGTTGTAAACAATTACTACAGCGTCACACGTGTGAAAGAAATGTCTAGTTTTACAAGTGCTGACACAGTGACTGTGGAATAATCACCAGTATAAATCACTGCTCTTTTAAAATCAAGGTCACTGTGATCACGTATATCGTAAAATCACTGTTTCGCCCATCCCTACAGTGCTCAGTGGTTAGCATGGAAACAAAACTCGGAAGCTCCCGAACATTTATTTCCGGTGGTAGGCGGCTACATGGTCCGCACCGCACCGCAAAAGTGCGGAGCAATGCTTTCTCGACGATTTGTCCGCGCCGGTGCGGTGCTCCGTGTAACAAGTCCTTTCCGGAAAGCTCTCCGTGTTTGGTCACGTGTGGTGCGGTCCACGATGATTGTCCGGTGGGCGTGGATGCTCCGGATAAAAGAGTCACAGAACTTGGATCTTTCTAAAAAGCTCTAGCTTTTATTTTAATAAAAAGGATTTTGTAAACAGTCCATTCGCATTCGGACATATTTATAAACTTATTTGTTTAAAATATCACTTTCTAAAATGATAAGACACGTCAGTGATTTAATAAAGATTTGCTTCACGTTATTTCTCTTTATTTATTTTTGGAATTTGTTGGAAAGGGGGGGGGGGGTATTGAGCCCCCTTAGACCTCACGTGAGTGTACCACTGTAAAGTACCACCAGATTGATGACCTCCTCCTCGCTGTTGATAGCTAAAGAGAAGAATAAAAATAATGTGATCGCAATTGTCCCTCAGGCCTTGCATTTTAAAATGTTTTGGTTGCAATTGTCCGGATACCATCCCATCACTGGCCTACACGACTAAATGATCCTGATACTTAGACACTTTACTCACCGTACTCACCATATTTGATTACAATTTAATAACAGGAAAACACCTCTCCGGTGGTCGGTCACGTGACCTAAAACGTCAGTCAAACATAGACTGTTTTTTCCTCTGGTGACGCAAAGGTTGGAGCTCGTATCACGGCCGTGTGTACTCTGGTGGTTTAACACTCTTACTCCACGCAAATGAGGACACATTTTCTAATAAATTCCACCTTTTTAGATCCCCGCCTCATTTTTGTAATTAAATTGCGCACTACCCGAAACTATAGTCACATGTTCATGTCATACATGTGTCGGACTGGGTCGCTGGTGACGAGGGTTCAAATCCCGGTCGGGTGTAATGAAGGTATTTTTTTCTAAAGTGTTTTTTTTCGCAAGTGATGGTTAATTAAGATCACGAGCTATCAGATAACGCAGCCACCTTCGACTCAGTAGTTGGCTTATTGCTGCCACTTGTACAGCTATTATTATAATTGTGCGGGATTGCATATATAAGAATCAAATAGACAAAGGTATTATTTATGCTTTTGGTGAGGATTTCTCCATCTAGATGTTATTTTATTGCACTAATTTGCTTCCATTAAAAAAATATTCGACACTTATAATTTCTAATTTGAGAGTGACCGTCAATATAGTTACCGTGGTGGTGAATGTTTTCTTACTCATTTGAATATTTCTTTATTAAAATTAGTCTGTTTTTCAATAAATGTAATAGCGTTTTTCTTAATTATTATTATTATTATTATTAGCACCGCGTGTTAATATCCGTTCGGGTTATACGCACTTACGCTAATGTGTAATGGTAGGGTGATTGTGAGATGAAATAGAGGACCTACAGTTTAATATGAGATCCGAACCACGATGGAGGCCTGGCATTCCACACATTCACAAGTTGTGATTAATACACGCCTTGTCGGAGGTGAAGGAAGGGTTTGGCAATCAGGTAGAACTGTGCCGGGACCGAGGATTGAAACTCGGACCCCAGAACAGAATTCTGACACTTTACCCTTAGACCACCTGGTCACGTACCCGGTTAAGTGGAAGAGAAGGCTAATTCCTTAACTTCTCCAGATAAATAAAAGCTATTTTTATTATTATTAAAGAATAAAAAAATAGGTATATAATCAAAATTATATAGTATTCTTTAAATTGTAAAATAACAGCTGAACACGGGATTGGAACCTGGGGCCTTTGACTGAGTATGCCAAAGTTCTTGCCATTGAGCTATCCATGAGTCATCCGGTGCTCAATGTCACTTTTCACTCATATTTTAAGGCGGAGTTTGTGATATATGATTGCGTTATCTGATGTCTCGATATCTTAACTGATCACGCAATTATAGCTGATGATTTCCACAAGTTCATCACAGACTCGGCCTTAAAATATGAGTGAAGAATGGCCCTGAGAACTCCTGGATAGCTCAGTGCTTAGAGCACTGGCGTATTAAGCTAAATTTACTGGGTTCGATCCCCATGTCCAATTGACATTTTTCAATTTAAAAATGATAATTATTAAATTCGGTTTATAGCCTTAATTAACAAATATAATAACTTGGCTATTTAATCCATCATAAAAAAGATATAGCTATAATATTGTTGTAATATTATATTTTTTTATTTTGAGTCTGGAGAAGGAGTCGGTACAGTTTTATCAACTCTTAACGCCACCCAAAAATTGCTTCCACTTCAAACTCTTAAAGACTTCACAGCCCTGCTTCTGACCCTTCATGGCACACCTATCTAACTCTGTCCAACACGCTAAAACCATAGCTGTAAAAATGGCAGCAGAATACATCCGTCCCTTAGATAAATACGCAGGAATTAAAAGTGAAGCGCTCGGTGAGACGTGACATCTTGAAATCAGGTGGCGGCGTGTGGTGTTTTATTTAGAGCAAGAGGAAGGTCAGATTGCGCAAAAATAAGAGTGAAAAAGAGAGGAACTAGGCTACGATGCCAGCTAGCAAGTTGACACTGTAGGCTAAAGCCAAACTCAGCTTTTGGAAATCAAAGCCTTGTTTACACGGGCCTTTTAAAAAAATAAATCATAATCTCACTTAACGTCGTTGCCCTACTCGGTGTGTTTGGAAGATATTTTGCGAAGCGGGTCTCATCTTATCTTGACGCACTTACTATTTGTTTCACACGTTCGCCGAATAACTAGCGCAGAGCAGAAACGTGGTCACGTGGCGAGCTCTAAGCGAATCACAAGATTTCCGCCTAATTCGGCGCGAGCTGTCCTGCTGAAGTTCAACTCATCTCTACTTTGTCCGCTCTGTCTGAGATGTTCGGTACAGGAGAACCAATCAAATCTTGGAACCAACTATCTCAAATCGGTGCGCATGTACATTTAACAACGCATGCGCTCTACAGCCAGAAGCTAGCAGACAGCTCCGTTGGTCGTTGTGAGGAGATTTGAAATAACCCGGGCGTGTGTGTCGATGTATTGGACTGTACCGGTGACCTGGCGGTCTAGGGGTGAAGTGTCAGACTTCTATGCTGGCGGCCGGAGTTCAATCCTTGGTCCCGGCAAAGATTTATCTGATTACCAAACCCTTCCTTCACCTCTGACAAGACATCTTGTGAATGTGGGGAATGCCAGGCCTCCACCGTGGTTCGGATTCCACGTTAAACTGTAGGTCCTCCATTTCATCTCACAATCACCCTACCATTACACATTAGCGTAAGTGCGTATGACCCGAACGGGTAGTAAGACGCGGTGCTAATAATAATGATGATGATAATAATAATAATAATAATAATAATAATAATAATGGACTGTACCCCGACACAGCGTTATAATTTGAAATCATCAATCGGAAGAATGATCTAAAATATATGTTTATCCACTATAAAATAAAATAGATTGATAATCAGCTGTTTTAAGTTAGCGTTGCACTGCATCATGGGTCAACATACAGCTTGTGAATTGCTGCACCACTGAGGCAGATCCTGCTTCCTATTTTTGGCGAAAGTGTGAATCAAGCTTTAAGCACTCTAAGCAATATCACACTTAGAAAACACTGTACAGTGCAACCCAGAGAGAGAAAGGGAATAAAATAAGCAGTTCACCGTGTGAGGTATTTTAAAAACCGAACCTCCTAAAGGCAAAAATCAAATATCTAATAATTCATTTTAAAAAATTCACTATTAATTTGAAGTACATTTAAAACCTTGGAACATTAAAACAAAATGAATAGAAAAAACAAACCACAACTTAAAAAATGTATTTATTATGTCTAGTAGTAAATATTTAATAGTTTGATAAGTATTCAGTTGATCGTATTGAAATATGTACACGTTCATCTATATCAAGTCAATTAGTCAAATATAAAAACCAAACATTTGCACTTAATATGTTTGAAAAATTTGATACATCTAAAATCATCTGATAAAATAGTTTTTAAAGGAAATAAAAAATACTGTTTTTAATCTTAATAGGAAATCAGTTTTTTTTTTTTTCAAAAAATGTTCCAATGCATGATTGATTCCTCTTAACTGTAACCCCTATATATTATACACGGTCGACAATCATCCAGCGAGGAACTCCCTCCAGTCCAAATTGAGTCTAGCCAAGTGAATGGACTAGCGTGTCCGGGATAGCATGCCCGGGAGTGGGTAGCTTGTTCAGTGAGTGGTCTGGCGTGTCCGGGAGTGGGCGGCTTGTTCAGTGAGTGGTCTGGCGTGTCCGGGCTAGCGTGCCCGGGTGTAAGCAGCTTGTTCAATGAGTGGTCTGGCGTTCCCAGGTGTAAGCAGCGTGTTCAGTGAGTGTGCTAGCGTGTCCAGCGAGTAAATCAGCGAGTTTAGCGTTCGTGTAACGTGGGTCAGCGCAGTGTCGTACGCGGGGACCAGTGGCGGTGAGATGTCTTAGTTACCGACGAGCGTGTCCGGCTACGGGTCAACGTGTCGGGGCGAGGACCTCAGGTCAACGCGACGTATGTTTATTCATGTGTCAGTGACCATTAGAGAACTTAAGAGAATGATACAGTTGACGTAGACATTGATCGTTATTGTGAATTGTGTTGATAATTAACATTATTAGTGAGTGCTTTAAATATTTGAAGAGCTATTATGTTATCTATGGATATTTTTAATTTAATTTACTTCTATGTCTTCTCATTCGCTTACTAATGTACATACTTAATTGTGACCTATTATTTAATTCAGTTCAGATATAATTAGTTGGATTCTTTTAGTGTGTGTTGTTTTATTTTTAATAATCAAAACCTTGAATATTCCGTGTACGTCTTTAATATTGTTTAATCAACAACGCAACCCAATATCTTGAAAATAACTCGTGGTTCACACGGTGACGTGTGAATGACCCACGACATCCTAGGTCAAACTTCCCCATTACAATACAAATGCTTCCATGAGATTTTTTAATTTACATACTGGCAGGAAGATTCCTACCAGCCGTTTTCGTGAATAGACCAAATAGCCTGAGTTGCAGACGATTTAAAAAAAAACATACATTGACAAAACACTATTCTAAAATAATTTTTTTTAAGTAATACTGTTTTTATAACTATTTAAGAGTTAGTGGTTTTGGTTTGAATATTATATTCTTAAAACCCACCGAATATAACGTAATTACATTAACATGATGTTTTTTTTATCTGGACTAGACACTACTTCACAGTTAGGTAACGTTTTTAAGGTGAAGATGTAAGGAACGTGATAAAAGGGCAGTGTTTTGCGGTTTTTATATCAAAACGTTTTTTGGCCAGGATAAATCAAGTATTGCTTCAGTAGAAACACATAATTTAATTTTCTTCACATTATGATATCGACAGTTGTTTAACGGCACTAGATGACAAACGTTTTAAATGAAGATAAAATGTTGTCATTAAAATTCAAGACACCCATGACAGATATTTAAGAACTGATGATATCACCACGGGAAGGAAATTGAACTCTGTGTTCCTACTGAAACAATATTTTATTTTTGCCGATTTTTACGGTTGAATTTGAAACTGAGGAAATGCTACATTTGGAGCAGAAATTTGTACTTCTGGAAGATGAAAAGGAAATACTTGGAGGTCTTCGGAGTTTGGTGCTGGAGAAGACTTGAGAAGATCAGTTGGACAGACAGGGTAGAGGGACGAATGAATAAGTCCAAGGAGGGTGGGTGAGAAGAGAACCATTTTGAATATGATTCTTTGGTACAAAGCAAACTAGATAGGACACATCCTTAGGAGGAGCTCTCTTCTTCATGACGTCAAAGAAGGAAAGGTTGAGGTAAAGAGGAGTTTAGTAAGAAGGAGAATTCTAACATTGGATGACTTGAAGGAAAGAAGAACATTCTGGGAACTGAAAGAGGAGACAGGAGACAGGGTGCATTGGCGGTCTAAGCTCATTGACAAAAGGAATGGGCTTGTAGTAATACAGAACACTTGAGGTAAATAATTATAATACTAATAACTGCAAAATTACTGCCCTTAACCCGCAATCTCTACCATCCCATCTTTCTGTAGGATGGAAAAGAGCGAGGTAGCGCAAATTGACGTATGGGCCCCCAAACATTTTACTTTTTCCATACTTATCTGCATCAGTGGTCTCACAATATGGGTCGTCAAGCTCTTAATATGTTGAATTGCTGGTAGCATGGAAGAAAAGGTTCGAATCTCTGACAGGTTTCACAATACTTTGTTTCTTCAAACCCCTCTGCACGCTGGTGTTGTTGCAAACTGTCTAATTTGAAAGTTGTAAAACAAATAATTGTGTTTGTTTCATTAGCACCCGATCTTAATACCAGTTAGAGCTATATGCCTATGTAATTAATTACGCTAATATGTTAGGGATGAGTAATGATGAATTAAGATGAAGTGTGCCCGAATTTGGGTGGAAAGAGAGTGGAGAACCATTTGGGAAAACCATTATCAGTGCGCCCGACCGGGATTCGAAACTCAATCTCCCCGTCACCGGCAGCCCAGCGAGAGTGACGCCTTAAGCCAGGGGTCGGCAACCTTTTGGATATCGCGGGCCAAATGGGGCTAAAATAACATTGTTGGGCCAGTTTAGAAAAAAATATCGAGCCAAAAATTACAACTTCTTATTTTTCACATTGTAATAAGTTATTGGTTTATTCTTTTAAACACAATTTTGTTTTTTTTTGCTAGATATTTTACGGGCCAGATAAAATCATTCGGGGATCACATCCCGCCTGCAGGCTGTAGTTTTCTGACCGCTGCTTAACCCATATGACCACTGAAGTGGATCTAAAAAAAGAAGGTGTTATTCTTTTCCAGTTTAAATAAATCAAAGCTACCAACAGGCTTGAATGTCTCCATAGTTAATTAATTAATTTGATATATAGGTTACATTTTGTATGATTGAGCTAATAGAGGGATTGGTTAGTGTACATTTGGGTGTACGTTTAAAAGTCTTGAACAAAGAGGTCAAACGGCTCAACCCTCTATCTCAGTCGCTATAATTACATCTGTTTACTGAGCCAATAGTCACAGTTCAACTTCCGGCATAACCGAAATCTTTATCTTTGATGAAGTTGAGGTTTCCCTTTCCACAGTAATAAGCTGGAGTTCGGGGGACTTGGTGTTGTGTATGTGCTAAGCCCGAAATAGTTTGTAGATCTTATGATTATAATTAGTTCAGAGGCTTCAATATCATATTATTTGGCTTGCAGGTGACCTGGTGGTCTAGGGGTAAGGTGTCAGACTTCTCTGCTGGCGGCCGGGGTTCAATCCCAGGTCCCGGCAAAGATTTATCTGATTACCAAACCCTTCCTTCACCTCTGACAAGAAATCTTGTGAATGTGGGGAATGCCAGGCCTCCACCGTGGTTCGGATTCCACGTTAAACTGTAGGTCCTCCATTTCATTCTACAATCACCCTACCATTACACATTAGCGTAAGTGCGTATAACCCGAATGGGTAGTAAGACGCGGTGCTAATAATAATATTTGGTTTGCAGTTGATAAGTAAGTAAGGGGCTGAATTTCGTCCCTAGTGTACAAGAGGTTCCTCCCCCCCCCTCCTCCTCCACGCAAATACGGGTACATTTCCTTTTAAGTCAATCTTCCTCATTCTTATTCGATTAGTTTAATTAATGTATGTGGATCAGCTGACACGGCAAAAAAAAAGAAATGATAATTAAAAGTGGGAATAAAAAAAACCTGCTCGTGTGTTCCGGGTTTGACACTGTTTTTAAAACAAACCAAGGTCACCGCCATATCGCATGAGTCCAACATACATGCATTCACTGTTCATACATCCACGTTCTAGATTCGTTCAGCGCATGTTTAATCGCGGTCTAGTCGAAACAAATCCTTCTTTGTAGGCACGATCTCTTAAAAGAAACAAGTAAGCCGCGCCTCGCGTAACCGCTTCCAGATCACTTTCGGTGACATGAGGGAAGGACCGAAATTATTTCCTGGGACGAGTTTGTCGTTAAAAATATAGTGATTTATGAACTTATTAATTATACCATCCGTATTCGTGATTAAGCGATCAAGGCGTCTGCCTCGGTCAGCAAGAAAATATCAAACGCTGTCAGGCCACACGGCTTAAAATACAATGGCCTGTGTCGTTTTCTGGAACTACGTCTCTATTATATCAAAATGTATACTCCCTTTCGACCTTCACCACCAACCACCGTTTGTCATGTCAATAAGAAAGAGGGGAAATAAACCTACCAAAATCATTATCTTAAGGTAGAGGAAAGCTCTCTACTATTTCTCAAATATTTTAAAATTTTATGTTTTAAGCCTATAAAAAACTATATTTGTTAGAGGAAGGCTTAACTTAGAGGCCTTTTCCATCAAGCTTAGTTTCATAGCTCCACAAGTATGTTTTAAAAATCGTTTAAAACGAGCTAATGTTACATTTTCACATTATTTTTCTATAAATAAAACTCAAAATATAGGGTTGTTAAGGAAAAAGAACATCGTTGAAATCGTTAGACTTTATTTTGGCGTGGAGAATATTTTGAAATAACGCATCGAAACATTAAATAATGAGTTAGATCTTCACTTACCGAGACGGCCCCCTTTTGGGATTGTCGGTGACCTGGCAGTCTAGGGGTAAGGTGTCAGACTTGTGTGCTGGAGGTCCGGGGCTCATTCCTCGGTCCTGGCACAGATTTATCTGATTGCCAAACCCTTTCTTCACCTCTGACATCACGTGTATTAATCACAACTTGTGAATGTGTGGAATGCCAGGCTTACACCGTGGTTCGGTTCTCAAGTTAAGTTTTAGGTCCTCCATTTCATCTCACAATCACCCTACCATTACACATTAGCGTAAGTACGTTTAATCTGAACGGGTAGTAAGACGCGGTCCTAATAATAATACTAATAATAATAATAATTAGAATTGTCAGTCAGACACCTTAGCTTAGCGTGTCTGCCTTGAGCTAGGATCCCGGGGTTAAATCCTGGCATGAACGAAAAAACTGTTAATTAGTGAAGTGTAGATTACTCCCTTAATAATGATGAATTAACGGCCAGGGGCTGGGTGTTGTGTTCGTTATAAGTTTTAAGTTGGTTTATAAGTCGTGTGCTGATATATATAATCAGTTGGTTCAGAAAGTTCACGTTAAATATCTAAATATAAATGGTACGACACAATCGCACACATTTTCTCATATTGTGTATTATAATTTATAAGAAAATGTTTAAAAATGGGTTTTCAGAAGGCCTAAACTACCCTTAATTGGGTTTTACTCATAGAAACAAACACATCATTTTGCTAATCCCAATAAACACCTTTTAAATAAAAAGTTTAATCCAATTTGTTCAGATAGTTTAAACAAATTTAAAATTTTCTAAAATAAGTTATTTTAAGCTACCTCAAAACTATTTTTAATTTGTAAAAATAAAATTGTATTATTATTTATCATGAAAAACTGTTCCCATATATCCATTTTGAACTCAATCTTTAAGGTCAATTTCAATCTAGAATTGTAAATCAAACTTTGCGACATGCAAAGAATATATATCTTACAGTTAGTCTTTCAAAAAAGGTGAAATAAAAACGCAGTAAAAATATTTGCAATGTCAAAACTATTGATCACAGATAACTAATAAGATCAGGTAGGTGACCTGGTGGTCTAGGGGTAAGGTGTCAGACTTCTATGCTGGCGGCCGGGGTTCAATCCTCGGTCCCGGCAAAGATTTATCTGATTACCAAACCATTCCTTCACCTCTGACAAGACATCTTGTGAATGTGAGGAATGCCAGGCCTCCACCGTGGTTCGGATTCCACGTTAAACTGTAGGTCCTTCATTTCATCTCACAATTACCCTGCCATGACACATTAGCGTAAGTGCGTATAACCCGAACGGGTAGTAAGACGTGGTGCTAATAATAATAATAATAGGAAGAAGAAGAACAGAATATTTCAAGCAAAACATAAACATCACAAAAAACAAGAACGCTAGACTTCACAACATTATTTATTCTATGTATCCTATAGTTCCATGTCCCTTTGAATTTATAAAAGAGCAATTAAAAATATATTTAAATTTTACAAAAATAAGCTTTTACTACGATAAGTACTATGAAATGATTATTTTTTTAGAAAAAATAAGTATATTTTGTAAAAAAAAATGCAACAGATACAATTTTGAGCCAAATCGCAAAGCCATTATTTTACTCAGATATTCAGATACACAAAACTAGTTGCCAGTTAACTACCCCTAGACAAATCCCCCCCCCCTCCTTACCCTCCAATAAACACATATGGTTTATACAGTTTTATACGTCATGTCGAACACTCCTAAGGTATGAAGCTTGAAACGATTCAGACTACTTTATACTTTGGAAAAAAAAAAAGTTCATCTTTTTTCCAAAATTGTAATTTTGTTTCCATGTAAACGTGGATCGTCTCTTACAGCCGACATTTTCCAACAGTGTCTTTTGTCAAATTTGTTTTGTTGTGTAGGACACATATTTGCCACCGCTGTCAAAATCTTCTTCACTCCTGATGTGTGTGTGTATATATATATATATATATATATCTTGTACTCGTCTCTTTTCTCCTAGTCAACAGAAGAAAGAAAGAACTATACAAAATATCGAGGGCAGGTAGACCCAACTCGACCCACGGTGGAATAGGTAGGGCCCCTTGGAACACGTGAGATCTACCACGCCGGGCCAAATTTGCCGTCAACCGAATAACAATTTCAAGAGTTGGCACCTCGGGTATAAGGGGAAAAAAAGGAGGTTCGTCTTGTTTTATGTTT
>CABFVX010004712.1:18570-31256 GCA_902151425.1 Timema shepardi
ATATATATATATAAACAATACCATTACAAAGATTGGAAAAGGGTGTTTTGTTTCAAAACCAACACAACCTTTTTTTTTAAACTAGACCATGTCCTAATTTTAATAACACGTACCCTCTTGAGATGAAACAAAGAACTGTATCTTGTTTCCTCTTTACATCCCCAACTACTACCCACCATAAAAAAAATAATAACGAGAAAGAAAGTATAGTGAAGTCAAGAGGTTAAAAAAATAAAGCCGACTGACTTTATTGTTGGCGAAAAATTTTCGAGACCCCAATACCTTTTTGGTCTTTTATTTACTTATGTCATTAATGGTCATTGAGTAGCCCAATAAACATTAAAAAGAGGGGAGGGGGAAGTCATAAAGGAAATAGGGGTGGCAGAGGGGAACTGTAGCTGAGAGTATAGGTGTGTTTATTTCGGCAGTTTTTTTAAATGTAAAAACCACTTTGGTAATATAACGTAACGACATTATTTAAAACTGCATCAAGGTGGGTATGTTGGAGACGCGAGAAAAGCCCTGTGTCTTTTTTTTTCTCAGTTTTATAGCAAAACTTTTTTGGACGAAATAAATAAAACATCGCTTGAGTATAAGCAAAGAATTTAATTTTCTTCACATGGTTACTTCAACAGTTTTTGAATATCTGTCTTTAACATAGATGACTTTGGCGACAACCTTTTAAACGAAAAGAAAAAAGTTGTCATTAAATTTAAGGACCACCTTGACAGATATTCATGAACTATTATCTTCCTGTGAGTACAATTATTAATCTCTGTGGTTTTACTGAAGTAATATTTTATTTATGTGGAACCCCCACCTTAAAGTCGGGTTGTGGATTTATATAATGTATTACATTTCATTATATTTCAATGAGTAGAACATAATTATACCAGGTTGAGGTAAGATTGAACCTGGTACATTTGGTTTGGTAGGTTAATATTCTTACACTTAAGCTATCTATGCATAGTCAATATCACCCACGTTTCCCACTTGGTGATTTCAAAGTTATTTTGCAATGCGGGCTGCATCTTAACTTGACGCACAAAAACATTCTAAGCACTATCACACTAAGAAACCAACATAAGAATTAAACACAGAGTGAATAAAATGAGCAGTTCACCCTGAGAGGCTTCTTGTCCATGTTCTGACAACACTTACCCTTTTCCTCTGACAAGGATAAACACTCACTTTAATATTTGCGCCTGGACAGCATTGACTTGTCTCTCCTATTCTAGATATACGTATGCTTCTTTGAACATTTTTAATCTTCATCTTGGCAGGCCATTTTCGTGAATAGACCAAATAGCCTAGACGATGTAAGAACATAACTTTACAAAATAACTACCGTACTTAAAAGTTAAAAAAAAAAATTAGTGACAATGTAAGACTATATTTCTCATCGAATGAAACGTAGATACATTAACATGGGAAATCCTATCTTGACTTGATGCTACGTCACAGGTAGTCGTGCGAGTCTGAAATTTGATTATTTTCATTGATTAATTTAATTAGTATGAGTAAGATTAGTCAAAATTATACAAAGTCTAAGTTCTTGATAACAAAAATCCCTTTTCATTGGTGAAAATCGATTTACAATACATATTGTTCGTTCACGGTAGGAGTTTACCTGGGAAAGGACTTTTTATACTGGTTTTGGCACACTCTTTAATATTATTCATATCAGCACAGTGTCTTACTACCCATTCGGGTGATACGCACTTACGCTAATGTGTAATGGAAGGGTGATTATGCGATGAAATGGAGGACCTACAGCTTAATGTGGGATCCGAACCACGGTGGAGGCCTGTCACTCTTTTATATTGTAATATAAGTGTTTTGATGTGTGAACGAGTGTTGTCCAGTCTCTTAAGGTGGGGTGCTAGTGAGCGCGAGTTCATTGCATTAATTTTGAAGTTTTTATACAATAAACCTTTTTTGGTCAAAATAAATCAAATATTTCTTCTATAGAAACATAGAGTTTAGATTTCTTAACATGGTCATATAAACAGTTCTTGAATATCTGTCATGAGGATAGCGGAATTTGGTGACAAACTTTTCAAATAAAGAGAAAAAGTTGTCATTAATTTCCGACACATTTTACAGATATTCAAGAACAGTTTAGATTAGCATGTGCAGGAAATTAAATTCTATGTTTCTATAGAAGAAATATTTGATTTATTTTGGCCAACAAATGTTTATTCTATAAAAACTTCAAAAATACTTCCCTAAACTCACACTTACTAGCACCCCAACTTAAGAATATAATGCAGAACACAAATTGACAACTTAACAAAATATATCTATCTATATTTGTCTGGAGTGGCGTGTCAAGGAATGTGGCCAGGGTTCTGCAGAGCTAGTTTTAAACTATAACTAACTACTTGTGATAATCTCATCACTCAGTAGAACACACATTGGTAATTAATAAACGTAAATACAGTAGCCCCGTGGCTTCTTTGGTGCTGACTGACAGCTCACAGCTGACTTCTGACAGTCAATATTTAAGTATATACCTAAATTTTGACCGTCAGAAGGGACAGCTGCTAAACACGTGTTTTTGCAGATCATATGGTTCGGCGTAGGGATACATAATTTGGTCCGGTAACTTTTCAAAGCCGTCAGATGTCAGATGTGAGCTGTCACTCAGCACCAAAGAAGCTATGGGGCTACTGTACTTTAAATTACTGTACAGTGTTTCTACACTGTCTTACTATACATTTACAAGCCATCAGGCAATAATCTGTTTTATTATATGATACATTGCGTGTAACTAAAAATTGTATTTTATTTGGAGGCGATTCTTATATTTAAATTTTCACTGCTACCCTTCCGTTTAATAATTTTCCCAGGTTTACTACCCAGGCTTAACCAGAACAGTTCTGAATTTAAAAAACCAATATATTTCTGAAAATTGATTTAGGGATGGCTCCATTTCCGTGTTTCACATTTATAATTAATCGTAATGAAACCCGTATCACTGAGTGAGAAGGTTAAGGCGCCAACCTTGTATGTTCTGGTTGGCCACTGATGAGCAGGGAAAGGTTAGAGTTTGAATCCTGACTGTGTGTATTTAGGTTGTTTTTGTTTGCCTGGAGAGTCTTCCACTCAATATTTTTTTATATCCATTTCCTCGCGAATTCGGGCTCTTTTCGTTTTTATTTTACCTTCCTAGTTCCTACCTCAATAGTGTAAATATGTGAATATAGCATACTATAGAAGTACATTATTCAGATTATTTTTTTAATGAACTGCGGTCAGTTTCGCAAACATGCCAACAAATTTCAGCTCCCAGGAGTGACAAGTGGTAATCTGGTTCTTAAAGATGCCGACTCACTAATCGTTAATTTAGTTTATTGCCAGAGTGTTTTCTGTAATGAAGGCTTTGTAAAGTGATCAAAAAAGACCACTTAGAAGTAAATGCTGTGAAATATAATCTTAATGGTAAAAAATCAACTTTAAAAAAAATCACGCGTGGATTTTTTACGATTATTATTAAAGGAGAAAAAAGAATTTTTTTTAAAGAATATTTACTTTTCTCAGAAAAATGTCTAGACCGGCAAATAATAATCAAAAGGAAGGAATGAGATCTTGGGCGGTCAACGTTTTTCCTTCACCTCGAAATTTAAGATAATTTTACTTTTAATTTCAATTAAAACGTTCCTTTTCATAACAATAAAAAGAAAAGGAAATTCTACGTTATTATTGAGTAGTAAATAATCATAATTTATAGGTGTGTGCGAAGCTTCGTAATGTTTAATTCGAAGGTAAAACTTCGAATCAACTTGGTAGCTCACACCAACCTTTGGACCTTAATATTTTTTTAGTAAATATACATTATGCACATATTTAGAATATCTCACTAAATATGACATATTTAAATAACATGCATATATCAGCTACTAAGCAGTATTTTAACATCAATTTTTTTTCTTTTCAGCAACGCGCTTTACTATCCGTTCACTCACTACACACGCCCTGGTTTCGAACTCCGATCTCCCATCATCGGCGTCTAGTGTATGGTGAGAGTGACGCCTTAGACTATGAGACCACCGAATAGGGTGACATAGACTATTAACTAAACGAAATTTATGACGTAAGCAGAGATAAATTCATATGCATATGTCAGTATAAAATCATGCAGTATTTGTTCTTCTGAAACCCGCCTCGGTGGCGTAGTTGGTTTACGCGCTAGTTTTGGGTTGAGCTTGACTACTGAAGACGGGCATATTGTGGTTATAATCTTGGTCGGGTGAACTGGGAGGCGGTTTTTCCTAAATATTTTTCCACTCTCCCTCGACACATATGCGGGTTCATTTATCCTAAATTCGACTTTACCATTCCCTAACCCATTTATGTAACTAATACTTATGCGTATAAAACAAACAGGTAGTAAGACACAGAGTTAAATAGATAAAAAATATGTTCTTCTAAACTAGTGGTTCTAAAACTTTTCTTTTTTTGCCATGCACCCTTTTCACCACATGTTGAGAATGTCATTCCCCTCCTTCAAGATTTTCTGACTCCATTTTTTTTCATTTTTAAAATTAATAATATGCATATGATATTGAAAATATTTTAGTTTGTCATGTTAGTCATTACATACACTGTACAAATACTTGTATTATTTTTACTGTGGAGTTTTACACATTTAATAACAATATAAAATGTTTATAGCGTTAAAATTTTGAATAAAATGAGTTTTTTTAAATCGCCTTAGTTAATTGTTTAACAAACTAATAAATGAAGCATACTTCAATAAACAAAAGAGTTCCATAAAATTCAAGTTATTGTAATTCAGTTTATTGAGATAGCGATTACAGTCAATAAAAAACTTGTGATTGTTTTTTTACTTCATTAATTCTTGTATGCGTGGAGGAGGGCTAGAAAGAACACAACACGGGCTACGTTGAGCCTCTAATCCACTTCATCGCTTCGTTTACACTTGCAACAGAGTTTAAAAGCCTGACTCACAAAAATATATCGACAAAAATAGAAGCAATGTATGGGTAGCTGTTTCTGACACTTATGGGGGTGCAAAACCCACATAAAAGACCAAAATTCTCCGATTGATTTCTTATCGAACATACCTCTTGCTATGAAAATTGAAACATGACACCTTGACACGAGAATCGAACCCGGGTCCTTTGGCTTAGTACGCCAATGCTCTAACCACTGAGCTATCCAAGAATCGTCCCATGTTCAGGGTCATTCTTCACTCATAGTTTAAGGCAGAGTCTATAATGGACGTGCGGAAATCGTTGGCTACAAATGTGTGATTTTATTAAGATCACGAGCTATCAGATAACGCAGCCACCTTCTACTCGGTAGTTGGCTTATTGCTGCTACTTGTACAATTATTATAATTGTAAGGAATTGCATATTTAAGAATCAAATAGACAATACTATTATGCATGCTTTTTTTTGTGAGGATTTCTCCATCTCTTGCTCCCTAAACAGTATTTAGTGTTTTTTTTTTAACAGTTTGATTCTGTGGTCCCTATTATCCCTCTAAAACTGCCCCCCCCCCTCCTTCCGTTTGAGAACCCCTTCTCTGAACCTTTCTCTCTACATATATGCACTTGACGTATAAATTAAATTAGAAAATTAGTGTTATGGGAAAACCCTATCCTTGATTTCAGCTTCGACTTCGAGTGGCATGTTTCTATTATTATTATTATTATTATTATTATTATTATTATTATTATTATTATTAGCACCTCGTCTTACTAACCGTTCATGTTATACGCGCTTGCGCTAATGTGCAATGGTAGGGTGATTGTGAGATGAAATGGAGGACCTACAGTTTAACGTGGAATCCGAACCACGGTAGACTTTAGGGTAAGCTACGAGGGAGAGCTGGACCCTCAGAAAATGTACGAATATTAATTATCACTAGAAGATGAATTGATTTTTTTATTAAACTTAGGGCATCGACCAAAATTAAATAAGTGAACGTGCAAACAATTAAATTCTAACACGATATTTTACCGTGTCAGCAATTTAAATATAATTGATTGCTGGTACCAACATTATTTTTTAATCGATTATTTGTACTAAACATATATTCAGTTTACTTCCTTAAGAGCGTGCATCACATGTCAATCAAGTGTGTGATACAATCAACTAGAAATCGATAAATTTACACTGACACTATTGCACGTGGATCATTTCTGATTAAACATTAATTGAGATAAAAAGAGTTGATAGGAGTTCCTAATACCAAACATTGTGAAATATTAAATGACAATTGGTTAAAAACTGCATTGAAAAGGCCGTTTTTAGACCATTTTAGAATGTCTTCACAGATAAGCACTGACCATAAATCTTCATTCTGTCATAATAGGGACATACAGTTGTTATTAACAAGAAACTATGTCACTTTGTCCCCCATCGTCATCACGGAAAATTTCGAGTAATCATTCAGATACGAATGCACTGCACACATTTCTGTCATATCGTAGGTGTTTTCTGTTCCCTTTTACTCCCAAACCTCGTGCGAGCCGGGAGTTGAGTTGGGCCTGCTATGATGAACGCTCTTAATTTGCCATTAATTCATTTCTCACTGTCACAAAAAAATTCACATTATCCATAAATCACTCATCTATAATATTCAGACTTTGGGCGGAATTTCGTTAAAGTACAAAATATAAGTGTGGGCGAAACACTCACCCACACTCAAGAATAGCTCCCGGTGAAATGTCAAGAGACAATATGTACAAACCTTTAGGTTGCCGGTCACATACACCAACATACCTCGATGAAGGGATTCCATCTTTCTTTGTAAATTACTAGAACAAAGGAAGCGGCCTTGGGTTATTTTGTGTTATCACCGATCATAAATACCGACATTACTTAAAATATTGCTCCCTTACAATGCACAAAAAGATTCGAATGCTACAAACTATTATTTGCTTTTGAGGTTGAATATTTATATGTGTATATAATATATAGCTAAATTATTAATATTTATATATATTTTAATCAGAAGTATTCAACGTACACTTTCAGAACTAAATAATTACATCAGCACACGATTTACAAACTAATTTAAGTCTAGATGAGACATGAAACCCTGTCCTTAAATTTATAATTGTGATTTGAGGAGCCATAATTTTACAAATTATACCTTTTCTAATTATACCTGGGCTTAAAGCCAAGCGTGTTTAAAACAAGGGCGGGCCCAGGAGCAGTTGTCAAGGAGGTAGAAGGGGGTGGGGGTGAATTGGCTATCATAAGGCTTATCAAAGTATTAATTTAATCAGTATGGATTTTAATTGATAATACATTTAATAATAATAATCATATTTATAATTTATAAATATAATTTCAATTAATTATAATCATAAAAAATAGAACTTTTAAGGGAAAAAAAATGTTAATCAATATATTTGTCACTTTAATACAAAAAGCATGAAACAAAGTTATTGTCACAATAAAAGTAACAAGCATTGGCTTAAAATATTGTAGTAAACCTATTAATAGAAAAATTATGTACTTTTTTTCAGTACAAATATTCTCATAGAAAAATTAGCAACTGTGTAAAAAAACACTCTCAATTGAAACCATTTATCTGCTTCTGGAAACAGTCAATCGATAGGAGACCTTCTAAAAGCGACATTTACAACCCATCTCTGAAACCTTCCCTAGAAAGAAAACACACCAGTTCGAGTAAAAGTTGGCAAACCTAGAAACTTTGAAACTTGACACGATATTACGTTGACATTAGCAAGCAGAAAAATTATTCTCCATTCTTCTTCACCAACTCCTTATGTGGACACAATCTGCAAAAATATATTCGAATGCAAACAAATTTTTATAACGTCAATGATAACGCCAACGATTCTGTTGGTTTTGTGTTTGTGTGTGTGTGTGTGTGTGTGTGTGTGTGTGGAACGAAATAGAAACAAGAAGTTAATAATATTTCCCCTTCAAAATGTCAGCGATATTAGTCTCACGTTATCTTTTCCTTACTCTTTTATCTGCGGTTGTCAAAAGCACACCCTTAACTTCATTTAGGTACCAACTTATAAAATAATAATTTTCTAGGTCATATTTTACTTTTATCACCCTTCGTCTCTCTTAGGTACCAACTTAAAAAAAAGTTTTAAACCATCTCTTTATTTGACCTTCGTCTTCTTTAGATATCTGACGTAGTTGGCTAACGCGCTTGTCGTGTTGAGCTCGACTGCTGAGAACGGGGAGATCGAGGTTCGAATCTCGGTCGGCTGAACTTGGGGTGGTTTTTCCAAAATGGTTTTCCACTCTCCCTCCACGCAAATGCGGATTTACTTCCTCTAATTCAACCTTCCCAATTCCTAATCAATTAACGTAATTAGCACTTAAAGCGTATAACCCGAACGGGTAGTGAGACACAGTGCTAATTATTATTATTATTTAGATATCTGGTAGAAAAAAGTTTTCTTACTATACTTTCTTTTGTACGTTATATTGCCAGTACTGGATATCGGCAAATTCAGTGTGTTCGATTGGTCAGACGCATGAAAACATGTATTTATAACGAGAAAAATATGAGAAACCTCCATCGGTGGGTATATTGACTAAAATATCCGACTAATATAGTGTATTTTATGACGACAAGGAGATTGGGGTCAAGTCTCGGGTGTTATACTGAGGGTAGATTTCATAAACACGTTTCTCGTGTTCCCTACACTTACGACTTAAGCTAATGCGGGTGCTTTTTATGCAAAAACACCCTATTGTTACTTCCCTTTGAGTTAACTCGTTAATATTACTTATAACCCGCATCAGTGGGTATACGAAACGAACTAAATGTTGGGCTTATCTAGTTTAGTTTGACAATGACTGGAAGATTGGGTTTCGAATTCTTGCTGGGTGTTTTTTAAATGCCTTTTCCTTTTCTACATACAAATTTAGGTACTTTTTTTTCTAGATTATACATCCCTTAATTAGTGTAATTATATACATTTGAACCTAATGGACTTGGATCAAATGAAAATAATATTTTTTATGGCCTATCGTCTAGAAAAAAAAACCTTATATATTCAAATCCTTCGAATTATTATTTGAGATTCGAGTATTTTAAAAAATCAGATTTTTAAAATATATTTATTTTTTTAAATCTTAAATTGTATTTATATAGATAGCTATTATGATTCTTTTAGCCCAACAGGATTATAGGTAAATTTTTATCAACCGTCTCAAATAAATGTGAACAATTTGTAATTGAAGAAATAAATTTTAAGTTGTAGTTGAACTTTTAATATGTTTATGTTTTTCAAAATTCATACTAAATATGAATCAAATCGACTTTTTATAGAATCTAAATCCTCAATCTACTCACAAATCCAAAATCTTGAATTTAAATCTGATTTAATGTATAAACTACATATTATATAAAATAGATACGGGTTGAATCAATTTTATCCTGAACAAAACGCTATACCGATTAGTGTATATGCATAATATAAACAAAACATATATTAAATTGTTATTCTGAGCACGTATGTCCGGTGCATTTCAATAGCTATTGGAACGAAAATATTATAAATGCTATCGCAAGAAAAATATGATACTTTTATCAGAAGTGTACTAATAACAGAAACCTAACAAGGTTGTGTTGTTATCAGTAGAACTTATCAGTCATGTTTGTCAGACCACAAACTAAACTAAACAGTGGACAGCGATAGGGTTCTCTGTGTGTTCAAAGAAAGTATAACACTAGGGAGATACATTTTACTGAGTGTTTACATTTGGGTATTTGCTGCAGATTTAATAAATACTCATATAATGTGATGTTGTGTCGTTAAAACTCGGTGAATAAAGCGTGACAATCAACTCTGTGATACAGTCGGCTAGAAATGGTAAATTTACATGGACACTATTGCACGTGGATCATTTCTAATTAAACATTAATGGAGATAAAGAGTTGATAAAGATTCCTAGTACTGAACATTGTTGAAATATTAAATGGATGAAAACTGCATTGTAAAGGCCGTTTTTGACCATTTTAGAATGACTTTACAGATAAGCACTGTGCACAAATCTTCATTCTGTCATAATAAGGACATATAATACTGTAGTTATTAACAAGAAATTTGGTCGTTTTGCCACCCCGTTGTCACCGCGTAAAATTTCAAGTAATCATTCAAATACGAATGCACTGCACACATTTCTGGAATATCGTAGGTGTTTTCTTTTCTCTTTTACTCCCAAACCTCGTGCGAGCCGGGAGCTGAGTTGGACCTGCTATGATGTCTTAATAAAGGAAATTTTAACTTTGACTCGCCTCTACGTTCTAGTAGGCAATGGCCTTATTCTTTTATAGAATAGAATATTATAGAATCAAAGCAGTGGTATTTGTTTGTTTATCTGTTACATATTGATATTGACTTTGACTTTCATCAATATTGAAAACAAAGTGTTCTCTAAATATATTTCTAACACTTTATTACCGAACAAGATTAATGTCATTAATATCACCTCAATAATATATTAATTAGCTAATATGAAAATTTCGGGACTAAGATATATTATTTAACATCAACTGTAACTGTAATAATTAATATTTGATTGCAGCAACATATATGTGTATCGATTTTTTAAAGTCCATGATTTGTATCTAATTAGGATTAAATAATATTTATTCAGATTTTTGAACTTTTTAATTTCTAAAACTATGAATATTAATATATAATAATTACTATTTGTGCCACAACGTTTTTGTTAAAGGCATATGTTTGCAAAATCTAACCACTTACTACTAATATATAGTAATATACCTCATATGAAGTTTTTTTACAAACTACAGATCCATAGATATAATAAATTAGGAAAAAAGGTTGATTTTTTCATAAGCGGGTATACATTTGAGCACACTGGCTATCAAGGAATAAATATAAGGAAGAGGGAGGCAATTTCATAGGAACTGCACCTACATTAGCTTACTGAAGGGGTGAGAAAATCACCTTCAATACAACCGGCCTATATTAGATCCGTAACTTTCCTGTCCACCAGCAATATAGTACATTGCGAGCCCTACACCTTAGACCATGTCGTCACTGATGTAGACATGAACACGTGGTCACGTGATAAGAGACGTAATGTTCGCAATGGACTGGATTTCCGGCGACTGGGTAGTTGAAGTTGGAAGTTTGATCGGTTGACCGTGTTTTCCCATGATCTCGTGCATGCTGATGCGGGTGCACCTAGTCTAAACTTTTTTAATTATACCCAATATTTATATTAAGGCTGTTGAAAGCCCAAAACAGTGAGCACGTGGATTGGATCTCAGGCTCATCTAGTTGGACTTTACAGTGACAAGGAGGTCGGAGTTCCAATACCTGTTCGTGTAATAAGGCTGGTTTTCTTCTAAATTGCTTTTCATTCTTACTCCAGGCCCATTCGGGTACATTTTATCTAATCTATACATTCCTCATCCTTTACCAGTTAAATACGGATAGCCCGGACAAGCAGTAGGACGTGGTGGGAAAAAAAACCACTTGTGTGGAACATGATAATAAAACAAAACAAATCGATTAAAATAAGGATTCCTGTCAAAATCTGACAGCTTCTCGATTTTAAGACAGTTGACGAATAGTGTCTGCCAATTACGCTTTGTGTATAGGGGCTTACGACGAAGTTCACAAATACTTGGGAAATTCGAGTAAACACGCAACCAAACATAATAACGTTTCCAATAAAAATAAAGTTAAAAAAAAATCTAAAAAAAAATAGTCATGTGTGGTCGAGGATTCTGTATGAAGAAATATGAACAGATTGGAATAAAATGGAAAAGAAATTTGTAGATTATATTTTTATTTAGAATTCTAGGTTTTGTGTGTGTGTTGTGTTTGTAAGGGTGGGAGTTTAGGGGAACGTGAGTTAAGGGCAGTATTTTTACCGTTTTTATAGCAAAACATATTTTTAGCCACATTAAAATAAACACTTTTTCGGGTTCAGGGAATAAAAAACATCAATATCTATCCAAATCTCGAATATATATATATATATATATGTATTTTTTTAACCTACGATCACACTACTTTCTCCCTATAAGAGGCCGTAAGAAAGTAAAAAATGGAATTTCGCCAGTGAAATTATTTAAGCCTATTTTTTAAAAAAATCAATAAAATTGAAAAAAATAATTATTTTTAATATACATAAAAGATACAACTAAATCGCTAAAGCCATATTTTTAAATATTAAAATTTAAAAAAAACAGTCATCAGTAAGCTAACCATAAAAAAACTTTCCCCGCCAAACAAGTATTGAGGTTTATTGGTCATGTTCATGTCAAACACAACTCATAGATAAATTTTAAGCGAAATAGTTATAGTAATTTTAAAAATAGTTCAAATCTTCAAAAATGACTCTAGAGTAAAAGACCTTTGATTGCATTTTTACCCAAAACAAATTATACTGTGTTATTTTTCATCTCAAACACCCTTGATATATCCATTTGTAACTAATTCGCTATAGCCATTTTAAAAATATTCCCGGTTTTTTAAAAATCAGTCATCAATAAATTACCCATAAATGAGTTTTATCCACAAAACAAATACACATTGCCAGTTATCATGTCAAACATTCCCAAGATACCTATTAGTAACCTAATCATTAGGGTCATTTGTAAAATATTTCAAGTTTAAAAAAAATTGTCATCATTAAACTACCCATAAATTAATTTGGTCCCCCCCCCCCCC
>CABFVX010004712.1:31274-54480 GCA_902151425.1 Timema shepardi
CCCCCCCCCCCCCAAAAAAAAGTGTTATTCTTGATGTCAAATACTACCAAGATAGATACCCATTTGGAACCAAATTATTTCAGTCATTTGTGAAATATTTCAAGTTTTTGAAAAATCAATCATCAGTAAATTAATTACCCTTCGCGAATTTTTGACCAAAAACTACTAATCAGTAAACTACCCTTCATTGAAGTGCTAGGTTAAAAATAATAATTGTGGTATACCCCTATAGCATCTAAATATCAAGTTTGAAGACAATCCATCAAACCACTTTGGATTCGTGGCTAGGGATAGACAGACAGACATGGGGACATACAGAATGGTAAAATTCACTTTTTAGGGTTGGTTTTCACAAAAAGGTAAAAATTTGGCATAATCATTAAAACAGATTTTTTCACTATCACAATACTTTCTCTTGAAATGAGAAAGTAAAAAGCTAAACAAGTCCCAGTTTTGATTTTTTTTTTTCAAATAAAGAATGTGGTGTAAAAAACAAACTTTGATGCGATTTCTGGCTCAAGCGTTATCTTATATCTGATTCCCTGGTTATTCGACCGTGAGGCGGGCTTTTAACCCCCTACCCCTCTTTCCCACTACCTACTTTCTTCCAGCTGCACCCATCTACTCGAAACAAATCTCCAAACTGACTTTATTAGTCTCGCGAGCGTATTACCGCTTTCTAGTTCCCCTTCTTGCCACGAATCCGCCACCATCCTCCACCAGAAATAAATCCCAGTTTTAATTTTTTTTAAAAGTCTTATATGACAGAAAAAGTTCACGTATTCATACGCCAAGTCATAGGATCTGCAGTTGTCACCTTTGATAGATTATATCGGTTACATTTCACTAGCTGGGCAAAAATTACATTAACTCTCGCCCATTTCATGAACTGGAAATTATGGTACTATCTACTACAAAATTAACTGAAATTATTGGTTTTACGATATTATATTAAGCTAATCAAACTTAACTTAACCTAACCTTCCATTCTAAAACAATAAAAAAAATTAAATTAAACTTAAAACCATACCTGTTCATGAATTGGGGTACAATTGAAGCTGCCCGGTTCACTAACTTAAACTATTTATCTTCAAGTTCGGGAAATAGTCAGGAATGGGCAAAAACTGTTCCGATCCATGACCTAGGAAATTTCACGAATGGGGTGTAATATATTAATCCCTATAAAATTGTAAAATTTTGTCTGCAAAGAAACAAGTTTGTATTTTCTAAATGTCCCTATTTATGCAAATAGGATTGTAGCTGCAGTGTTGATGACGTAGTCAGACCGCGACTTTGCCAAACGATCTTTGTTGACAACTCTGCCTGCTTCCTATTCTTGGACAAACTCCCTCCCTTCACCCTCCCACCCCCCGTACCCCTTAAAAACTCAAGGTGGGGTCGCCAACCTCGTAGGTTTCTAAACCATCTCCTTTCGATATTATATTTTAATTACTCCTTTAACGACGTTGCTTACTTAGAAATTTCGAAGCCATTTTGCGAAGCGGGTTACACCTTAACTTGACGCACCTAAGCAGTATAAAATTTGGACACCAACGTACGGAGTAGAAATAGAGGGAATAAAATTAATATTTCAATCCACAAGGCCTCTTGTTTATCTACCGATAACATTTACATTCTTTCTCAAACAAGTTTACCCAGACACTATAATATTTGCGCCTTAAAAACAAGGCCATTCTCGTGACTAAGCCCAATAGCCTAAGTTATAGATGAATTCTAAAAAAAATACGTTTGCTAAAAAAATTAGTTTCAAAACCAAAATAATAATTTTGTGACACTTTAGAAACATTTTTACATCTATATAATAATTCATGGTTTTTTGTTTCAACGTTATATCTTTGAAAGTCTCTAAATAAAATGTAAATTTACAAACATTGGAAATCCTACTTTTACCTGCAGTGAGTTCACAGGTAGGCAACATCTTTAATGAAGAACGTTTACTGTTCAATTTGTATAAAAGGGGCTTTTAGAAATAAAATAAAAAATTTGCAGCCAGAATTGATAACGTTTTACTAATGTATATTTTATCTTTTTATAGTTTGATCATAAATATCAAAAATCACCTTTTTATCTCACATTACTTGACATATAAATACGTGAAAGTAAATCTGGTAGATTTTCTATTTGTCGGATAAGGTTCTTCACTTGAAAATTGCACTGTAAATAGTTTTCTGAGAAAATTAAAAGTATGTTGAAAACAATGCAAATTTATTTGAAATTTAAACAACTGGTGCAGTGAATCGTACAGATTTTTGCTCTTTTTTATTTTTAAAATACATCCTTTTACTAAAAAACTGTTAATATTTGTAGAATGAAATAATATATATTGTTGCATAAACTCTCCACCAAAGAGCATAAATGAAATAATATAGGGCCTACACTGTTACAGAAACATCGAGAAAATAGGAATATCTCTGTCCACCAAAGAGCCTAAGAATCAATTCAATTTCAAACTGCATGAATATATATTATTATATAATAATTATAATATAATATATCATAATTATATGTATTATATAATAAGTTGTGAATTATTATGAATAAAAATATTTTACTTGGAATATCTGTTGGAAAAACCGAAAGTTTTGGAGCACACACACACACACACATATATATATATATATATATACATTTTTTATTCATAATAATTCACAACTTATCTAGTATCTGAAATAGTAACGGAGATATGATAATAAATTGTAAACTTTAGCTTATGTAAAGTATCCTTAAAGTAATTTTCATGAGAAAATGAGAGCTACCATTTTGTTTGTAATGTCAAACAATGCGTAGATACAAAATATAAATAAATTTTAAGCACCTATTTTGAAAAAAAAAAGCTTAGTTTTATCTCATTTTGCCCTTCCGTAAACTACACTTAATTTTAGGGTTGGATGTCTAATACCAAAAATACCTAGGCGGGAACCTTATGAAAACCCTAGATAACAAAGTCTTAACCCTATCGGTAAAATGGCTCTAGACAGAGATACAGACAGACGGCATCGCCAAAACAACTTGTATCGTTTTAGGAGGTCATGAAAGGTCGACATTTATACAAATCTATAGTTCGATTATTTTTATGATCACAATAATTTTCTCTTAAAGGTGTCGAGAGAAAGTAAAAAATGACACCTGGACACGGAAGTTGAACCCGAACTCCTTGTTTGTATCAGTGCGCCAAAGCTCTACTTACCTCTGAGCTGTCCAGAATTTATCCATTTCATAGTGAAATTCTTCATTAATGCAGAGTCAGTGATGGACGTGTGGACAAATTACCAAGGGCATGGGGCCAACCCCTGCTAGCTCAGTGGTAGAACATTGTCGCGTTAAACTAAGGGTCACTGGTTTAATTCCCGTGTCCAGGTGTAATTTAAAAAAATATTAACGGATACGATACTTAATGCAGCTGCATCCAAAACCTTAAGATTATTTACATCTGCCATGTTTTAATAAACATACACGTTGTACACTAATTAGCTTCGTTCGAAACTTTGGCTCAATCAGTAGCGTGTCTGTCTGTTTATCAAAGAGTCCCGGATTTGATTCCTGGCATGACCAAAATATTTATCATTATTGAAATGTGGATGTACCGTTTCACAAAGATGAATTAACGACCGGGGGCTGGATTTTGTGTATTTTATATCATATAAGTTAGCTCGTTTTGCTTGTTGGGGGCTCTGCCCCCAAACCCCCCAATGAGTTTTATTTGTAAGTGGATGTAAACTAATTTGATTCCATAGCCGTTTTTTGATAGGTCTTACCATTTAGCCACAAGAGACATCCAAAGAAAGGTCCGCACCGACTTTAAAGTTGCTCCGCCATTTTGATTTTTTTTTGGGGAGGGGGGGTTAAAAATTAAATTGTTTAACCTTTTGGAATTTTCCCGTCGGTTACAGGCTAGAAGCTATAAGTTTGCCGAATTTCAAGTTTCTATCTCATCTGGAAGTGGCTAAACATTAATGTCAGTGAGTGAGTCAGCCATGTGGCTTTATAGTAGTATAATTATTGAGTCGTGTGCTGATATAATCAGTAGGTTCAAAAAGTTCAAAAAGTTCACGTTAAATACACTAATAAAAAACAAAAAGTGAAAAAGGAGTCAGTTTGCCTCCATGTGATTTAAACCCATCCTTGCGGAGGACACGCCGCGTGAGACACGTCGAAACGCGCACAAATACATCCGACACGCAACGGTCTAGACGGGCAAGGGGGAATGAGGCGGGCGGGTACTACAACGCGCATGCAACGTCTAAACACGCTTCCCCCTTTGTTCACAGTACGAGGCCAACACCGCGAGCGTGCGGACCGCTCTGGGTGAGCAGCGTTTGGGCTACGAACTAAATCAAGATCATGTTTGATACCGAAAGATTTATCAGTGCAGTTGAGAGGAGACCATTAATTTATAATGCGAAACTGAAAGAGTATAGTAACCGAGAGTTGAAACAGAAGTGTTGGCAGGACATCGGAGAAGAGATTTATGAGAATTGGGATGTATATTCCACTGCAGAAAGGAACGTTTTGGGTAAGAAAATGTTGTAAATCATTTTCAATACTTTTTATTAACCTAAATGGTTAAACAAGAAAAAATAGACCATATTATGTGTGTATTTGGTGTCAACCATAGCATTGTTGCTGCGCATTATTTGTTTCAACTATCATGTTATGTAGGCGTATCACGTGTGTTTATGTCACAATATGTTAGCTCGTAGTAATTATTATTAAGTAGCATTGTTGCTGTAGGGCGTCTATAGTCTGAAAACTAGCAGAAGGTTCTTTATTGCAAACATTTGCTGAACGTGACTAATGTCAACCAATTCGGAAATAATTAGTATTCGCTTACTAATACAGTATTTTACTATCAATAAAAAAAGTGTTGCCAAACGAGTCTAATAATACTTCTCGAAGGTCTACTGTGTAATTGGCGTTTTCCTAACTTATTGAAAGAACCAAAATATATATTATTAAAACTATTTTGTTTTTTTGTTTTGCGGTTGTGGCAACAAGAGATATTATTGTAGGCCTACATGAAATAATAATTTAAAAAGTATTATATTCATACTTGTATCTTACTATAACTGGCCCCCAAAATAAATAAATGTGTTTTTATATAAATTAAAGAGAGAGCCATAGAAAATATGTTTCTAAATTATTATTTTTTCTTTTAAAAACAGCGTAAGAACACAACCGTTTGACGGTTTAAATAACGTCATCACCCGCCCTTGTTTCGGTTGGTTCGCCATCTTGATTTCAGAAGAACGCGCGGCATTTTAGAAGCTATCATTTGAAAAACATTTTTTAAGTGAACCAAAGGGCCAGTTTCATAGTCAAATTTAGTACGCCTCAAGTGCGGCACTACACTAAATACAAGACGACACCTACCTAAACCAGAATGGAATGGGCCAGTTTCCTATGTGAGAACGGCCCATTCCATTCGAGTTTAGGTAGGTGTCGTCATTTACTTAGTGTAGCGCCGCACTTGAGGCGTACTAAATTTGACTATGAAACTGGCCCAAAGACATCGCTTCCACACAAAAAAAAACAAACATCCAAACTGTTATTTTCATAGGCTCTGGTTCAATAATGTAAAATATGTTAATGTATTTCAAAACAAATTGTTTGTTTGTGTGAATGTTTTGATTGCCAAAAGTAACAACAAATAAACATAATTATCATTTTCTTGAAGTTCATATGGTTTTGCGTATGGATACATGGTAACTCTTCCTTTCAAATACCCCTTCTCCTACTGTGGATATCTTAAACGTATTATTTGTTGAAACTATCATATTTTATAGGCACATATTATGTGTTTTTGTTGCTGCATTAAAAATCCATGTTATGATTAATAATGATGAATGATATTCCTACGTTCTTATGATGATTATTGTTTACTCATAGTTTGTTGTATTACAAAGCTATTGATTCTTTATCACTCCCTCACAAAATTTGATATATAAACTGATCTGTGTTTGTTGACCCTATATAATGTCAATCAGTGTTTAAAAAAAAATTATGGTTCAGCTTTCGTTCTACAAGTTAAATATCTTCCAAACAGATATAAATCCCTCCATCCAATGATATATAAAATAACTGTGTAATACTTTGTTCAAGTGTAGACTACTTCCCTCCACTATGAGGTGCCCGAGCGTATTTTGAACATGAATGTAGGACGGAGTCAGGAGGAACAAAATTACGTTAGGTTCAAGTTGTATTAAAAAAAATAAAAGGTATGCGAGAACAACATAGCTTAGCAAACCTACCAATGAGCCACTATTTGTTAGATAAGGTGCTGTATATATATATATATATATATATATATATATATATACACACAACAAACATATACACACAATCTATATACAGAGTGTACCGTAATATGTGGGACCTACTACAACGGTGGATAGGATACATAAAAACAATTAAATAAGTTCATATAAACTATTGTCCCATTTGACCTTGTTTCCTAGTTAAATATTCATGTTTATACTCCAGTAATGTGCAAGCATTGCAATTAAATTTATTTTTTAAAGAGTTTGGCATTTTATGACACAACGACTTCAGGCTTGCATTCAGGCCCAAGGTGTCCATTTTGAGCACTTCTTATAATGTTAAGCAGCTCCACATTACTGGAGTACAAACATTAATATAACTTGGAAACAAGGTCAAATGAGACACACGTTTGTGTTTTTTTTGTTTTTGTGTCTCCTTTCTACTGCTGAATTGGGTACCATATACTACGGTAGCCTCTGTATATATTTATACATAAACACACATATAAATATTTGTGTGTGTATATATAAAGTTGAACAAAAATAAAAACAGGCCAAAGAAAATGAGAACATTTCATGACCATCATTGTACAATTTACAGTCATCACTATTTCAGCTTGATCTTTATTGCTATTGTTTTAATTGATCTTTCCAAAAAGTGGTGGATTAAGCAGTTGGAGGTCTCCAAGGGGAACCTGATTTTGAGACACCACCTCTAATTTATATATATATTGAGGATACTAAACTAAAATGCATGACTGGAAAACAGAACATTTATTATTTTTCAACTAAACGAAAGTGTATACAAAAACATCACATACTCGATTAGTATAAAATAAAATCACATTGTACATCCCTTTTAGTATTATTAAATAAACACATACTGTACATAATCAGACTTTGTTTTAAAGAAAAATAAATTAAATATCTTACACATTTGGTATACATCATTCATTATATTAAAGTAGAACTTTATCACTTTAAGTTTAGCAAATTTATCTCAAGGGTGACCTGGTGGTCTAGTGGTAAGGTGTTAGACTTCTGTACTGGGGTCCGGGGTTCAATCCTTAGTCTTGGCACAGATTTATCTGATTACCAAACCCTTCCTTCACCTCTGACATGACATCTTGTGAATGTGGGGAATGCCAGGCCTCCACCGTGGTTCGGATTCCGCGTAAAACTGTAGGTCCTCCATTTCACCTCTCAATCACCCTACCATTACACATTAGCGTAAGTGCGTATAACCCGAACGGTTAGTAGGACGTGGTGCTAATAATAATAATAATAATAATAATAATAATAATAATAAATGTATCTTAAGTACAGAAATTGATCGCTTACCGCTTACGTGGGCTTTCCAAATGGGAGGTGGATTGGAGTCTTATCTGCCGAGGGTGCAGCCCCCTCACCCCCTTAAGACCCTTGGACCTGTAGATCAAGTCTAAAACCTATTTTGTGGGATGGTCGGCGGGAAGGTGAAAAGCGTGGCGTGGTTTCAGAACCGACCAAAGTATCTTTCCGCGCCAAAAAGAACAGCTGAATCACGGAAATAGGAGATGGCGCTAGCTACTGGACAGGTCTTGCGGAAAAACCATAGGTTTTCTCGAGAACGAGTTAAATTTTTATGTTAATATTTTCAAACTGTCTCTTAAGAGGTAAATAGCTCGTGTAGCCGCGAATCACCTGCAGCCGGGCACTGTATCCATGGCTTTTTGTTTTCGGCATTTATGCCTTCCAATAGCTATTAGTTCATATTTTTAATTTAATTTTGTATTTGTTTTCTATTTCTTCTCTTAGCGAAATTATTGTGATTGTGAAAATTCTTACCTCAAGAGTATGTATGAAGTAACCTTAAGTTTGATATGTTCCATCAAAAACAAAAAAGTCGCTCTTACAATTATATTGTTGCCATGTCTATCTCTGTAAAGGAGGCCAAGGCCAATTTTTTCAAATTCGTTTTCAAACTTTATATTTATATGTTATATGGTTATATCTTGGGGAGGTTTTGGATTTTATTCCAGCCCTCAATTAAAAGTAGTTTACTAATCACTAATCTTTGAAAATATTAAAATATTCGAAAATAGCTTGCAATATGATTAAAAATGGGTATTTAGGAATGTTTAAATAGCAAATAGGAAAGTTTGTTCAATTGTTTCTAAAATAAATAAATTCAATTAAATGAAGACTATTTAGTTCAAAATGGAAAATATTTTTTATCTTGAAAAATATAAATAAATTGAGGGTACCTTGCTGATGACTGATGAAGGGTGTTTCTTATTATTAACAAACTAATATATTTTTGTTTTTCATAAGCAATATATTTTAAAGGTAGTTCACTGAAAACTAATTTTTGAAAATAAATAATTTAACTTTAAGTTAATAGAATGAAAAAGTTTGAATGATTGTGTAGTATAATTTATTCATTCCTTGATTGGCAAATCATTATTACCACTTTTTATGTTGTATTTGAATGTGTAAAGCCTTTTGGTACTTTTTATGTTTACTAAAGGAAACAATCCAGTTTTTTCAAATAAAAAATTGTAAAACCAACACATAATATTAAAAATTTGGGAGAAAAAATGAAAATATTTTGTAATTTTTTTCCACCAGTGGCAAGATCTGGGAAAGCTGGGAATATATTATATTTATGCTACCTCTCTTGTTTTGATAATGTTTATATCTTATTCTAGGTAAGGAGATGCAAACTAAATGGAAGTCAATAAGGGATCATTTTACGAAGGAGCTTAAAATGAAGAAACCTACAAAGAATAGAAAAAAGAGAAAATACATTTATTTCGACAATCTTCAATTTCTGATCCCGATTGTCGAAAGCCGACCAAAGCACTCAAATGCTACGTTAACCACCAACTCTACTGAATTACAGAAACTGGAACCACAGGAAACTGAACCTTTGCTCTGGAAATCCCTCCAAGGCACTTCGACAGAAGATATCACCGGTAATCACACACGCAAAGAAGCTAGCGCTCTTAAGAGGAAGAGATGTCACCAAGAGGACTCTGTGGAGGCTGTGAAAGAGTTCAGCAAGATATTGTCCTACAGTTCTGCCCTCCAAAGGGAGGAGTCTCAGAGTGACAGCACCGGTAACAAAGCCTTTCTGATGTCACTCCTGCCCCTGATGAACAGACTCAACGACGAAGAGGCGATGTCGGTTAGGATGCAGATGATGGAAGTCGTCCGTGATGGGATCAAGGGAACCAAACGCCTCTAACACCCTTCTCTCAATACCACTTGCGGCGGTATTGTTTTATAGGAGTGTGTACAGTGAAGGGGGAGAGGGGATTGCAGGCCCCTCTTATACAGTAGCCCCATGGCTTCTTTGGTGCTGACTGACAGCTTTAAAAATTTACCAGACCAAATTACGTATCCCTACGCCGAACCGGATGATCTGTAAAAACATGCGTTTAGGAGCTGTCAATTCTGACAGTCAAAATGTAGGTATATACCTAAATGTTGACTGTCAGAAGTCGGCTGTTAACTGTCAGTCAACACCAAAGAAGCCATGGGGCTACTGTACCTATATAGAGATCTTACGGTGTTCTCAAGGACGTTGCCTACCTGTGACGTAGTGTCAAGTAATGATAGTATTTCTCATGTGAATGTATTTACGTTTTGTTCGACGTGTTTCAAAGCTATAAACAAAAGCCATGCATTATGATCATTGTGTGATACAGACCGAATGTATAAGTCCGAAATAAAAATAAGAATAAAAACAATTGTAGCCTCTGACGCGAACGTGTGCACCTATAAGATAGAATTTTAAAATTTGGAATAGATTATTTTTATTAATTTAACACTGCATATGAAGCAAAGTGGCTATTAAACTAAAACTATTTCTCCCCGGCAGTACCGGATACTTCTGCTAGTTCTTAAATAATATTAAAAATAGTCTTACTTGATCAAAAAGTATGTTTTTGATTTTAAAGTAGTTTTCATACAAATGTATTTTATTTTTAATCTTCTACAACTCAGGCTATTTGATTTACTCAATAAAATGTCCTTTAGGTATCTTCCTACCAGGATTTAGATGAGAAAAAAATACATTGAAACATGTTTATTTAGAGTAGAAAACAAGAAAAAGGTGATTTTTTTTAAATGGAAGTCAATGCTGTTCAGGCGCAAATAGTAGAGTGAGCTGTATACTCGTCAGAGGAAGAGGGGCAGTGTTAACAGCACAGAGGCAAGAACCGGGTTAACTGCTCATATTATTTATTCCCTTTCTTACTATCTTGTGTTATCAGTGTCTTAAGTGTGATCGTTCTTAAAGTGCTTGCTTCAAGATAGGATACAACTCGCTTTTCAAAATAGCTTCGGGATCCCACAGTAAGTATGGCTTCAACTATTAGTGGGAAAATTCTTCGAGATAATATTTTAATCCGCATATTAGCACTGTGAGTTTATTTATGGTTAAAAGTGACCCAAATTATTTCTCTTTACTGTTCTCCAACCCCCGAAACATTATCTTTGTGCATAACCAATATCTTATCCGATTTGTAAATGTTGCATATAAGAAAAACAAGATTGTTCTTTTTTTTAACTATACACATTAAAATAAACAATTTTTTTAAACATGTCTCTTCATTTTTAATTATTATGTTTTGTTTTTTGTTTTTCCGTTCTCTCTCCAGCTCATTTATGATGTTTTACCTTTCAACTTACCCCAGTCTTTTTTAACTCGTAAATTTAAGAGATTAACATTACCTATGATAAAATTACTTAATAGATACTGTGCTATATTTTGAAATTCACCTTCCATTTCTAGTTAAAATATTACAGGTAGTTTAAATTATTTCATTACTCAAAGCTATCTACATTATTTCTGTTTAACGAATACCACGTCTCAATACATGCAGCTTATACGATTTATTAATTATTTCGATTATATTAGTCAGAAGTTCGCCAAAGATATTAGTAGACATTCTATGGTATGAAAAAAAAAAACCTTTTTAGGGTAATTTCGTTGATCGTCAAACATTAAATGGAGCTTCCCAGTTTTTTCGTTATACTTCTTTTTGGCACCGCGTCTTATTACTCTTTGGGACTACCCATCTAAGGTCTGTTCAGCGTAGGAATTGTTTTTTGAAAGGCCTTTTACCCTAACAGAAATATATTATATAGTAGGATATTGGTAGGAAAAAAGACCTTCCAGAGAGGAACTCCTAACGAGAATGAAGAATATTTACGCTATAAGGCTAGTGATGAAGATGGCAGTATTTACGCTCTAAGGCTAGTCATGAAGATGGCAGTATTTACGCTCTAAGGCTAGTCATGAAAGATGGCAGTATTAACGCTCTAAGGCTAGTCATGAAGATGGCAGTATTTACGCTCTAGGGCTAGTGATGAATATGGTAGTATTTACGCTCTAAGGCTAATGATTAAGATGGTAATGTTTATAAACTTTTTAGAAACTAAACACATATTATATTTCTTTGCTGTCAACATGATAACATTCTACTAAAATGTAAGTGTTATTTTATATTTTTGAAAATATCCAAAATTATTACAAAATGCGGATCACATGACTGAACGTATGAATACGCTTAATTTTATCTAGTATTTTGGGAATAGTCTCTAACTAATCTTAGTATGGGACTTGACGAGATGCAATACGTCGAAGATGGTTGTTTTAGCATGCACATGTATGTACTCCTTCAAGTTCCCACCCTGCATTTACAAGATACGTCTGCTCACCATTCCATATAGATAGATAGTTTTTAAGTTGAGCATAAATACCTACATCCAAGGCCGTAGCCAGCCAATAATTTCAGGGGGGGGGGGGGNTTTGGGGGGGGGGGGGGGATGGTGGGCACATCCCCCAATGGCCGGAAGCTATAAAAAATTGTAAATATTAAACACCTCTAGAAGATATCTGAAGTGTTTTTTATGACACTATAACCCTTTAGTCACTTAAGGCTAGGGAAATTTCTAAATTTTAAACACCTCTAGAAGCTATCTGAAGTGTTTTTTTATGGCACCATAACCCCCTAACTGCCAAAAGCTAGTACAATGTAAAGACGATGAGAGTAGTTTTAAAAGAAGTGCACTCGTATTAGCGAGAATAGAGTATGGTAAAAGCATTGTAATAAATCGTAAGAGGGAGATCACCACAAGTTTACCTGGTTAAGACTCGAACATCAGACTCCTTAACAGTCAGTCATCTAGTTTATTGTGAGCTTAGTGCCTGAAGGTAGGTGCGTTCTATGACAGATAAAGGTAAGTGCACACAATGACATCTAAAGGTAAGTGCACACAATGACATCTAAAGGTAAGTGCACATAATGACATCTAAAGGTAGGTGCACACAATGATGTTTAAAGGTAGGTTCAAACTAGGGGCCTAAAAGTAAGTGCACGCTCTGACGTTTAGAGGTAAGTGCACACTTTGGTGTCTAAAGGCGGGGAACACACTGGCATATCGCTCCATATCCATGCTTTAAGTTTTTTGGTACAAAATAATATATAAATAAATCAATTCTTTGCGATACATATGTGAGCCAACCTTTTGAAGGCATTGCAATTATTGTGGGTGCTATTTATTGGCTATTAGGAACTTTTTTTTATTCAACTAACAGATCTAGCTAATCACTTTCTTGGATAAAAATAATGAGTACAGCGTGTGTTTTTTTTATCGCCAATGTACCTGATCATGATCGACTAACACTCCGGGTTGGAGTCATGATCGCTAACCTCTAGCTTAATCCCTGGGTGATTATTCCCCTCCAATGTCTACACTCCCGCTTTCATTTTGAACGTCGAATATTCTTCCATATCCTGTTGAACTCAGAAAACAGCCAGCCAGGCCACCCGATTAGTCCATCTTAGAGGACAGCCAGACTGGGCGAGCGACTAAAATATAAAATAGAACACATTGGTTGTAATGAGAGGTGGCCAGACTGGAGCGAGCGAGCGACTAAAATAAAAAATAGAAAACATTGGTTGTAACGAGAGGTGGCCAGACTGGAGCGAGCGAGCGAGTGACTAAAATAAAAAATAGAACACATTGGTTGTAATGAGAGATGGCCAGACTCGAGCGAGCGAGTGACTAAAATATAAAATAGAACACATTGGTTGTAATGAGAGGTGGCCAGACTGGAGCGAGCGAGCGAGCGAGCGCGTGATTTGCAGACTGACCTTAGTTCATCAGAGGGTATTTTTAACAACTGATTTGCTGTGGTGGCTTTTCCAACCTCTCTCCAAACTAATGGTGATTCCTATTTGTAAAGGCCTACTTTGATTATAATATTGAAGTATTTTAACATATCAGGCCTACATATATACATTATATTATTTATGGTCTTACCAATTAAATTAGGCCATTAGTAGTAAGAGTGTTAAACCTATCAATAATAGAAAAAAGTCAAATATCATGTGAAATTGAGAGGTTTTCCTAGCACTCAATGAACCAACATAATATTGCCTAGCGCCTGTAAACTAGACTGTACTGGTTCAAGCGCTCGCTCGCCAGTTTGGCCACCCAGTAGCTCGATTGCTCACCAGTTTGGCCACCCAGTCGCTCGATTGCTCACCAGTTTGGCTAGCCAGTCGCTCGATTACTCACCAGTTTGGCCATCCAGTCGCTCGATTGCTCACCAGTTTGGCCACCCAGTCGCTCGATTGCTCACCAGTTTGGCTACCCAGTAGCTCGATTGCTCACCAGTTTGGCCACCCAGTCGCTCGATTGCTCGCCAGTTTGGCCACCCAGTCACTCGATTGCTCACCAGTTTGGCCACCCAGTCACTCGATTGCTCACCAGTTTGGTCGAACCCTTACTTCCTGAATCGTAAATGAAGTGGTCGTGAGAAATTATTCTTCCTCATTTGAACACGAGTCCCGGTCCCCTCTTCCCCCTTTTCTCAATCAACCCTCAATGCTCCCTTTGGTCAGTATTTAGGTCGAGTGCTATCATACACAGACCGTGGTCAAACGTCAGCTCACATACGTCCATCACCCTCCCCTTCCCCCCTTTTGACAAAACCCTTACTCCCCAGTTTGCAGAAAATTAGACTAGAGCTCATTTCAAACTTTGGTAGAAAGATAGGAAGACATCATCGCCACCATTCGGATTAGATTTTGAGTTAAAGGGGCCGTCTTGCTAATCGAGAAATTTCCACGCAGACATTCAGCTCTAACGCAATATTTAACTCTCCGGTGTGTTATTTCAAAATATGGTAGGGCCTATACGGCAAAATAAAGTCGAAAGATTTTAACAGGGCTCTTTTTCCTAAACAACCCTAAAGTTTGTTTTATCATTAGAAAAAATGTGTGAAGATATGTAATTAGCTAATTTTAAACGAATTTCTAATAACATTTGCGAAGCTATGAGACTAGGCTTGATGAAAAAGGACTCTGGATTTAGCCTTCCTCTACTAACAAATACAGTAATATTTTGATAGGCTCATAACAGAAAATCTTAAGATATTTGAAAACTAGCAGCGAGCTCTCTTCTTTACCTTAAGATTAAAAAGTTTCCTAGTTTCTTTTCTCCTCTTTTTTTATTGCCATGACTGAGGGTGGTTGTTGGTTAAGGGTGAAAGGGCGTGTAAGCTTAGAAAATTAGTTCCAGAAAACAACACTAACCATTGTATTTTAAGTCGTGTGAGCTGGCAGCGACTGATACTTTCTCACTGACCGAGGCGGCCACCTTAAGAGCACCCACCTACTTGAAGAGACATACCCTTGGTATCAGTGGGTGTTGAACTTGAGGGGGCAGCGGGGCATTGCTGCCCATGTAGAAAATTTTGCTCCTGGGAATAAATTAAGCCCATATATATAATAAACTATCTGATACCGGTATAATCAAATATGATACCGAAAGATGGCCTTAAATCAAACTCAAAATTATTTTTAGATGTATTCAAGTTTTAAAACTTACCGGGGAAGACCATTTCAAAGAGCTTCTTGGGCTATCCAAATTTTAAAAATTTCTAGAGGAGGACCAATTTAAATAACTTCTAGAGGAATCTAGTAATCTAAGGTGAGGCCTATTCAAAATAGCTTTTATAGGATTCCAATTTTCAAAATTTAATAAGTGAGGACTACTCCAAATGGATTCTAAGGCATCAAATTCTTAAAAATTTCCCAAATGAGGATTATTCCAAATAGTTTTTAAGTAAGAACTCCTGTTTTAGAAACAGTCGAGTAGGGTATTTTTATGTACACATATTTAGTAGGTGCAGGGGTAGATAAAGTTTTCCCATATACCCGCATCAGTGGTGGCATGGTCTAAGGCACCACTCTCACAATCCTGACTTCCCGTTGATAAAGAGCTCAGGGTCTGTATACCAGTTGCGTGTATTGAAAGTTTTTTTTTTAGCACCGTGTCTTATTAACCGTTCGGGCTATACACCTATGTACTAATTCCCCTAATGTCTTAGGGTTTATAAAGGTTTAATTTAGAGGAAATGTACCCGCATTTGTGTGGAAGAAGAGTGTAAAACCACTTAGAGAAAACAACTCTCAGTACACCCGACTGGGAACGAACCTCGATATCCCCGTTATCGGTGGTCTAGTTTATTGCGAGAGTGACGCCTTAGACCAGGATTCGCAAAAACACACGGCTCGTGGGCCACGTCCGGCCCACTAGACATATCTAACCAGCCCGTTTGTCTGCAATATTTCTATATTACTATCGAATGTGTGGAATTCCAGGCCTCCACCGTGGTTCGGATTCCACGTTAAACTGTAGGTCCTCCATTTCATCTCGCAATCACCCTACCATTACACATTAGCGTAAGTGCGTATAACCCGAACGGGTAGTAAGACGCGGTGCTAATAATAATAATAATATATTACTATCCGACGTGCAATCATATAAACATACTAAAATTATTAGTTTCATTTTGGTGCTTTAAATATTAAAAAACCATTAGAACTAATTCAAACTATTCAATATTTTTTTATCAATTGAAATACCTATTCGTGGGAATTTTTCTTCGCATAATTTAATGAATACTGCTTCGAGTATTTCGATAAAACACATAAACATATGGGAAAATATAATTTTTTAAATATTTTAACGAAACAATATTGATTTTTAATAATAAGCTACAAATAGTTAGTATAGAAATGCATCGGTGGACACGTGGATTGAACGTCAGGTTCTTCTGGTCTAGCTTGTTAGTGTCAGGGAGGTTAAGGTTCAAATCCAACAAGATGTACATGTGATGTTTTTTCCTTAGATAGTTTCCTGCAATTCCTTCATTCAAAAGCGACAAACCCACATCGGCGGCCGCACGGTCTAAGCCGCCACGCTCGTGAAATAGGCTTACTAGACTGCTGCTGACGGGAATACCGTGGTTTGATGCCTGTCGGGTGTAATCAGGGTGGTTTTCCCTAAATGGTTTCTTTACTATCTTTTTTTAACGCAAATGCGGGTACACTTCCTCTAAATTAAACATTCATAATACCTAACCAATTAGCCGTAATTAGTATATAAGCGTATAACCCGAATATGTAGTAAGACGCGGTGCTAAACAAAAACCTCTACAAAGTGAAGACGTATCAAGGTGTCCATATTTTGATGGAACATTGTTGTATTACTTTGACGATTTGTTGGTTTGGAAAGTGGACAGGTAAAGTAAGAAGGGTGAGGTGGGGGGGGCGGGGGGGGGGAATTGAAAAACATCAGCCCTTCAGGTTACATTGTACTTCTTTATTGACAATATTGTACCTTTGTGCTGGAAACGGGATGAAACCGCATTCCCACATTTCCCAAACCCCGACTGAAACATTTTTTTTATTGTTTACTCATATAACGAAACCCTATATAGCATGAGAGAAAAGTAAAGGAAGAATATCAGTGTGAAGGGAAAGAGATAGACAATGATAAACGTGAAAGTATGAGGGAGGGGAAGAGACAAGTTAGATCGGGTTCAACTTCGGCCGTGCTCGGCTACACTCGGATTCCGGCCCGAGTCAATAAGGTGCAATGCCCGGCCGGCTTTTGATAACTTTGTCTCTCTCTTTTTGGCTACGCGCCAACATACTACTTCCCCTTTCCCAACAACCCCTCTGTTTTCACAAAAACATCCCTCTCTTTGTCTAACCTTAGTTTTATTTTGTCGCCTCTGTATACTCCAACCTAACAATCTTCCTCTCTCTCTCTCTTTATTGCGTTCACCCCGACATTTCAGCCCCTCTCATTCTACACCCCCCTCCCCCCCCTCTTCAAGAAATCAACAATGCGGTGTTGCCGGCTCGTCAGCTACGGTTAGTAAAGTGGTAACCTCTTCATCCTAAATGTATTAGTGACGCGAAGCAAAGGCGGATGAGTTCACCTAATATTTTTTTATTTATTTCTCTCTTCCTCCTCCCTATAATTTATTTTTTCTCTCCCTATTTACTGACTAGTCTAAACTTGTTTTCATTCCTCTTCTTCTTATTTTGTTACGGTGTAAAAACTATACTTGTTCGAGGAGGTGGAGACACGAAAGGACAATAAGGATTTTACAGCGCTGGTTTTATGACAAGCAAAATGTAATTATTATCATCACGACGTCTATGTTATAATTTGCTATAGGTAACCTACAGTCGTTAATGGAGTAGCTGAGTCATAATTATGCAAAGTAGATATTTAGTTCAACATTCGAGTGTAAACTGTTATCGAACCGTAACAAAAACCAAATCAATGATTTGCAATAGAATAATTTTGAGACAATTTTTTGCGAGAGAGTATATATATATATACTCTCGCAAAAAATTAACTAACACTCTTCATCACACTATTTTTTTAGCACCACATCTTACTACCCATTTGGTTTATATGTTAACAACATTAATGGTGAAGTCTAAAAATAAGGAGGGTATTAAAGAGAATGGGATAGCATCTGTGTGGAGAGAGTGTGTGTGAGAAACCCTCTGGAGAAAACCACCCTCAATATACCCAGCCGGAATCCGATCCCTTACCTTCTCGTCTATATTAAACCATAATAAATATATTAACTTTTGATTTAGTTTGTTTGTTCTTACAAAATAGAGATGAAAACGTTTTGAAATATTTAATAAATTAGAGTGAATGAAACTATCATAAAAACTCTTGTTCCAGGACTAATATGTATGTGTATATATTTTTTTTGTAGGACTATTGCTGTTTCTAACCGATTTTCTAACATTCTAATTTTTATCCCCTCCCCTCTCACCCCTCCCCCCTCAATATTTCTTTTGTAACTTTTCGAATTTCTTTTGTAAAGTTCTTGTACAGTTTTGTTAAAAGAAACATACACAAAAACCATACAAAAACGTCAACCCAATTTGTTTTATTTTCTTTTATTTTCTTTCTCTCTCTCTCTCTCTCTCTAAAACTCATGAATACAAGACTTCACAACTGGAATCCAATCTTTTGTTAACTTCGGCCGCTAAAGCTACAATAATCGAGGCTCCCCTATTCAATAGTTAACTACAAACACACACACACGCATACACCTCCTTACTGGAAGTTGTTGGTTAAGTTAATAAGGGTCAGTTTCGCTCGGCACATCATGTCACCGTAATTGCAATGCAAATCAAGTGCGACCTAACAAAACGGAGGATGAAGGATTTAATAAAGAGAGAGAGAGACATACAGTTAGAAACTTCCCCTCACTTCACCCTATTCTATCTCTCTTTCTGCCCCCTTCAGAAACCACCCCTTGAAGTGCATGATGAATGGGGCGTTGAAGAGGGGGTGAGATTTTCGAGGGTAAGCGTTGAAAAGCCCGGTAAAAGCTAGCGGGGAAGAAAACTTGGGCGTCACAAATGAGAACATGGAATACTTAAAAAAAAAAAATATTATGATCGATAATAATGTGGACGACATTTTGGTTTTTTTCTTTTCTTCCTTTTGACTAGGGATATAGCTAGCCTACACATGGATATTAGGGGTAGACAGCATTTTTTTCTGTCAACTTTTGATCATAAATTGATTCAAATAGTTTACTAATGTAAACAGAAAATCCATTCCTTTTATTTATTCATGAGATTCTTGTTTTTATATAATGATCTATGCCAGCCCAACTCTCCTCCCCATCCCCTCTGAGTCCCACTACCCTTATAGGTTGTACGCATATATATTAATTACCAAGACACGGATTTTAATTATCTAAATTTTGCAAAAAAAATGACCAATATAATGCCATTATATACTAGATACACTCAAAAAATTTAAAAAAAAACTCTTAAGGAATACACATGAACCAAATAAACTAATTAAAAATAATTGAAAATAAAATAGATCTAAGTGAAATGCAAACACATTTTATCAATTAAACTCTTGTATTTAGGTAAACATGAGCATTAAATACCTGTTTCAAAAGCAAAAGCTAGCCCCTTCCACAGAAATAGGCCTACTTCTAGCTTAGTTGAAGTTCTTCACCCAGAATGTGTATTTTTTTACACTAAAGTAAAGATTTTTTTTACATCCGTTACTGTTTTCAGCCTGGGGCTTGGGCCAATTTTTTATTCAAACCATAATGAAATCAAGAATATTACCTTAACATTATTTAAATATCCGGTTAATAAAGCCTTAAATAGTGTTTTTATACATAAAAAGAATTGATAGAGACACTAAATAGTTAATTTAAATTTTCTAGGCAAATAAACAAAAATCACCTGGGTCAGTGGGTCTACCCCTTTTACTTTTGGTTTCACAAGCTAAGTATCATGTTTGGTTGCATTAAACCAAAATTAGATAATTTATTTACATTTTTCGATTAAAAATACATATAAAATAAACTTATTTTATGTATATATTTAAAAATAAAATAAAAAAATTATAAAATAAAATTACATGTCAGCTCGGGATCGAGCCATATCTAACTAGCGGCCTTCATTTGTTGTTGGAGATGGTGCCAACTTGTGCGGATAGAAGATATCATGTGGTCAGTAAGACGAACCCTTCAGCCACTAGTTCCGATTTCTAGACCGGAGCTACTACTTATTTATTCAAGTACCTCCTCAATTGTCTTGAGTTTGACCCCGTTCTAGACCCACTGCTTCACAGAAAATCTAGAAGCGCCGGGTTTCGAACCCATAACCTTTGAATCTGTAGCCAGAGACTTGATCAATAAACCACAAGGGGTCTCTTTTATTATTAAAAAAAAATAATTGATTTACTCAAATGGAGCCATGGAATTTTTATTAAATGGTGCAGTTGTCAATCTCCTGACTTAATTGTATTTCTTATATAAATAATGCCAAACCCTTCCTTCACCTCTGACGAGACGTGTATTAATCACAACTTGTGAAGGTGGGCAATGCCAGGCCTCCACCGTGGTTCGGATCCCTCGTTAAACTGTAGGTCCTCCATTTCATCCCACAATCACCCTACCATTACACATCAGAGTAAGATGTGGTGATAATAATAATAATAATAATAATAATAATAATAATAATAATAATAATAAATAGCCCCGTTTTTAGTATATTATGTTTTAATATTAGCTGATGTTCTATTTACAAATATTTTAGTGGAACTAAAAATAGTAAATATACATTTTTAATAACCAAAAACAACAGGAACATTTATTTTTCAAGAACAGGAACTTTTAAAATGTTATTTTTTGAAGAGCCGTAGCAGGAACCAGAAGATATATGTATTTCGATTTGTCTCCCTCTTCAGAATCACTAAAAAATTATTCAAACATTAAAATGAGCTAAATATCCAACATGAAAAAAAAAAGATTAGAGGAATACCTATAAAATATACATTTGCACAACGAAGGGATCAAAAATATAGAGTTAATGTACACATGAGTATTGTATGTGATGTACCAACATATATATAATTAATATTATATATTATGTATGTTATATAAATTATATATATATATAATTTATATATATATAGGCTATATACCAGCAACAACGTCCAAGCCCTGATATTTTTTTTAATCGTCACGTCTTACTACCCATTAGAACTATACGCTTATGTACTAATTACGATATCGGGCTAGAAAAGAGGAAGGTTGAATTTATAGTAAGTATACTCGCATTTGCGTGTAGAGAGATTGGGAAACTATCTAGGAAAATCTACCCCCTGTAAACCTAGACCGGTATTGAACCACGATCTCCCGGTCATTGGCAGTCTAGTCTATTGCAAGAGTAGCGCCTTAGACCATGCGGCCATTGAAGCAGGTTTGGACTCTGTTAACTATGCAAATATGTTAAGAATGAAGAATATAGAACTCACTGTAGCGGAAATATAGCCAAATTTGCGTGGATAGTAGTAAAACAATTATTTAGGGGAAAAAAACCTCGGTACTCCCAACTGGTATTAGAGCCCTTATCTCCGCATAAACGGCAAGACATTCTGAGTGAGCCTGACATTTAATACACGTGCCCACCGTTGTGGGTCATAAGCTTACTTTTTAATGTGATTTGTATTACTACAGTAGCCTCATTATTTATTTGGTGCTGAGTGACAGCTGACGACTTTGAAAAGTTACCAGACCAAATTATGTATCCCTTCGCCGAACCATATAATATGCAAAAACATGTGTTTAGCAGCTGTCACTTTAGACGGTCAAAATTTAGGTATATACCTAAATGTTGACTGTTAGAAGTCAGCTGTGAGCTGTCAGTCAGCACCAAAGAAGCCATGGGGCTACTGTAGATGCTGTTAATTTTTTACAGTTATATTGCAAAGAGTTGGTTATAAAGATGGGTATTTAAGGAACGTGAGAAAAGGTAAGTGTTTTTGCCGTTTTCGTAGCAAAACATTTTTTTAGCCCAAATAAATAAAATATAGCTCCAGTGAAAATATAAGGTTTAATCTTCTTCACATGGTGACATCATCAGTTATCGAATATCTGTCAAAGTCATAGCAGCATTAGTTGAGAAACTTTTTAAATAAAGAGAAAAAGTTGTGATCAAATTCCAGGACACTCTTGACAGATATTCAACAACTGTTGATATTACCACGCGAAGAAAATTAAACTCTCCGTTTGTACTGGAGAAATATTGTATTTATTTAGACCAAAAAAAGTGTTGATATAAAAACTGCTAAAAGTTCTGAAATCAAATTAGATAGATATAAACATCCTTCTTCAAACAAATAAATTCACTCTTTTTGTTAGGGTCATAATTTTTTTTTAAGAAATCTGAGAATGGTTTTAATGATTTCAAAACCTCAGAACTGCAATTATCATAAGAAATACAATAGTGCTAGGTTGTATTTTCCTTTAAAATAGTACTCGTAAAAACAGTTTTTCCCACTTTTAAAATACCTCAAAACAAAATTCGTACAGCTGTGTGAAATAAAACCTATCCGTGTTCATTAGAGACTGGTTTCGTGTATCTTACCCATAATGTTTCCCTGCAAATGCTAATGAACTATGAGCCTTATGAGCAACAACCCACGAAGTGTAGCGAAGTGACTACGAGGTTACTACTATAAATGTGTAACGTACACAGCTCTAAAATCAGAACAAAATGTTTTTGGGTTGTGTGGGGTGGGTTTGAAAGGGTAAGGGGAAGGTTACGGTGGAGGGGCAGGAGTAGTGCAGAAGGTAATAGAGAAGAGAGCAAACGTATGAAAAATAGAATGCGCTAGTGTCCCGGGTAGAAGGGGTAGCAGCGTAAAAGAGGACAGAGTAGAGAGAGAGAGAGAGAGATAACATAAGAGAGAAGAAGGGTGGTTTCGATGAATCCGGGTGTATGGGGAAAGGGGTGTATAGCAAAAAAAAGCAATTCGTGGACCGGGTGGCTGTAGATAGTGTTTATTTAGGTACAGGACTGAACAAAGCAAAAGTGGCAACATGGATGTAGGCTTATAGGTTCCTTTTTCTAAATGCAAACTTTAGAATATCACCAAGAAAGTATTCTTCATACGAATGTGTCATAATGTGTGTCCTTTGACCCTTACTATTCACACCGCTTACCCCCACTGGTCAAAATAAGGGAGGATCCAGGGCCTGTTGTTAAATGTTGGGGGGGGGG